>CM044897.1:53699682-53791033 GCA_024500145.1 Gentiana dahurica var. dahurica
AACGTGGTAAGTAGAAACAATATCGTTCTGGTCGATATCACATCAGTACTTCAAAGAGAATTACAAATGTTTTTTTTCGTACTTTTTTTTGTACCCATAGAGTACATAACTGTGTGATTTTTGATTCCTTGTACAAGGCTATTCTGACCTCCGTTTTTCTTGCCGTTTGCGCCGGCGTGCCTTATTTATCATTCTGGTCGATATCACATCAGTACTTCAACGAGAATTAAAAACGTTTTTTTTGTATTTTTTTTCGTACCCATAGAGTCTTTAACTGTGTGATTTTTGATACATTGTACAAGGCCATTCTGGCCTCCGTTTTGCTTTCCGTTTGCGCCGGCGTGCCTTATTTTTCGTTCTGGTCGATATCACATCAGTACTTCAAAGAGAATTACAAACGTTTTTTTTTCATACTTTTTCCGTACCCATAGTGTACTTAACTGTGTGATTTTTGATTCCTTGTACAAGGCCATTCTGGCCTCCGTTTTGCTTGCCGTTTGCGCGGGCGTGCCTTATTTATCGTTCTGGTCGATATCACATCAGTACTTCAAAGAGAATTACATACGTTTTTCTTCGTACTTTGTTTCGTACCCGTGGAGTACTTAACTATGTGATTTTTGATTCCTTGTACAAGGACATTCTGACCTCCGTTTTGCTTGCCATTTGCGCCGGTGAGCCTTATTTATCGTTCTGGTCGATATCACATCTGTACTTCAAAGAGAATTACGAACGTTTTTTTTCGTACTTATTTTTGTACCTATAGAGTACTTAACGATGTGATTCTGGCCTCCGTTTTGCTTGCCGTTTGCGCCGGCATGCCTTATTTATCATCCTGGTCGATATCACATCAGTACTTCAAAGAGAATTACAAATGTTTTTTTTCGTACTCATTTTTGTTACCATAGAGTACTTAACGGTTTGATTTTTGATTCCTTGTACAAGGCAATTCTGACCTCCGTTTGCTTTCCGTTTGCGCCGGTGTACCTTATTTATCGTTCTGGTCGATACCACATCAGTACTTCAACGAGAATTACAAAAGTTTTTTTTCATACTTTTTTCGTATCCATAGAGTACTTAACTGTGTGATTTTTGATTCCTTGTACAAGGCCATTCTGGTCTCCGTTTTTCTTCCCGTTTGCGCCGGCGTGCCTTATTTATCGTTCTGGTCGATATCACATCAGTACTTCAAAGAGAATCACAAACGTTTTTTTTCGTACCCATAGAGTACTTAACGGTGTGATTTTTTATTCCTTGTACAAGGCCATTCTGGCCTCCGTTTTGCAAGCCGTTTGCCCTTGTACAAGGCCATTTTGGCCTCCGTTTTGCAAGCCGTTTGCACGGGCGTGCCTTATTTATCGTTCTGGTTGATAACACATCAGTACATTAATGAGAATTACAAACGTTTTTCTTCGTACTTTGTTTCGTACCCATAGAGTACTTAACTGTGTGATTTTTGATTCCTTGTACAAGGACATCCAGACCTTCGTTTTGCTTGCCGTTTGCGCCCGCGTACCTTATTTATCATTCTGGTCGATACCACATCAGTACTTCAAAGAGAATTACAAACTTTTTTTTTCATACTACTTTTCGTACCCATAGAGTACTTAACGGTGTGATTTTTATTTCTTGTACAAGGCCATTCTGGCCTCCGTTTTGCAAGCCGTTTGCGCGGGCATGCCTTATTTATCGTTCCGGTCAATAACTCATCAGTACTTCAATGAGAATTACAAACGTTTTTCTTCGTACTTTGTTTCGTACCCATAGAGTACTTAGCTGTGTGATTTTTGATTCCTTGTACAAGGACATTCTGACCTCCATTTTGCTTGCCGTTTCCGCCGGCGTACCTTATTTATCGTTCTGGTCGATACCACATCAGTACTTCAAAGAGAATTACAAACGTTTTTTTTCATACTTTTTTCGTACCCATGGAGTCCTTAACTGTGTGATTTTTGATTCATTGTACAAGGCCATTCTGGCCTCCATTTTGCTTTCCGTTTGTGCCGGGTTTGCCTTATTTATCATTCTGGTCGATATCACATCAGTACTTCAAAGAGAATTACAACATTTTTTTTCGTATTTTTTTTCGTACCCACAGAGTACTTAACTGTGTGATTTTTGATTCCTTGAACAAGGACATTCTGGCCTCCGTTTTGCTTGCCGTTTGCGCCAACGTGCCTTATTTATCGTTCTGGTCGATATCACATTAGTACTTCAAAGATAATTACAAACGTTTTTGTCGTACTCTTTTTTGTACCCTTAGAGTACTTAACGGTGTGATTTTTGATTCCTTTTACAAGGCCATTCTGGCCTCCGTTTGGCTTGCCGTTTGCGCCGGCGTGTACAAACGTTTTTTTTCGTACCCATAGAGTACTTAACTGTGTGATTTTTGATTCCATGTACAAGGCCTTTCTTTCCTCCGTTTTGCTGGCAGTTTGCGCCGGCGTTCCTTATTTATCGTTCCGGTCGATATCACATTAGTACTTCAAAGAGTATTACAAACATTTTTTTGTACTCTTTTTCGTACCCATAGAGTACTTAACGGTGTGATATTCGATTCCTTGTACAAGGCCGCTCGCCTCCGCTTTGCTTGCCGCTTATACCGCATGCCTTATTTATCGTTCTGGTCGATATCACATCAGTAATTCAAAGAGAATTAGAAAGGTTTTTTTTCATACCCATAGATTACTTAACGGTGTGATTTTTTATTCCTTGTACAAGACCATTCTGGCCTCCGTTTTGCAAGCCGTTTGCGCGGGCGTGCCTTATTTATCGTTCTGGTCGATAACACATCAGTACTTCAATGAGAATTACAAACATTTTTTTTCGTACTTTGTTTCGTACCCATAGAGTACCTAACTGTGTGATTTTTTATTCCTTGTACAAGGCCATTCTTTCCTCCGTTTTGCTTGCAGTTTGCGCCGGCGTGCCTTATTTATCGTTCTGGTCGATATCACATTAGTACTTCAAAGGGAATTACAAACGTTTTTTTTCGTACTCTTTTTTGTACCCATAGAGTACTTAACGGGGTGATTTTTGATTCCTTGTACAAGGCCATTCTGGCCTCCGTTTTGCTTGTCTTTTGCACCGGCATGCCTTACAAACGTTTTTTTTCGTACTTATTTTTGTACCCATAGAGTACTTAACGGTGTGATTCTGGCCTCCGATTTGCTTGCCGTTTGCGCCGGCGTGCCTTATTTATCGTTCTGGTCGATATCACATCAGTACTTCAAAGAGAATTAAAAACATTTTTTTTCGTAACTTTTTTTGTACCCATAGAGTACTTAACGGTGTGAACTTTGATTCCTTGTACAAGGCCATTCTGGCCTCCGTTTTTCTTGCCGTTTGCGCCGGCGTGCCTTATTTATCGTTCTGGTCGATATCACGTCAGTACTTCAAAGAGAATTACAAACGTTTTTTTTCGTACTTTTTTTTGTACCCATAGAGTACTTAACGGTGTGATTTTGATACCTTGTACAAGGTCATTCTGGCCTCCGTTTTGCTTGCCGTTTGCGCCGGCGTGCCTTATTTATCGTTCTGGTCGATATCACATCAGTACTTCAAAGAGAATTACAAACATTTTTTTCGTACTTTTTTCCGTACCCATAGAGTACTTAACTGTGTGATTTTTGATTCCGTGTACAAGGCCATTCTGGCCTCTGTTTTGCTTATTGTTTGCGCCGGCGTGCCTTATTTATCTTTCTGGTCGATATCACATCAGTACTTCAAAGAGAATTACAAACATTTTTTTCGTATTTTTTTGTACCCATAGAGTACTTAACTGTGTGATTTTTGATTCCTTGTACAAGGCCATTCTGGCCTCCGTTTTTCTTGCCGTTTGCGCCGGCGTGCCTTATTTATCGTTCTAGTCGATATCACATCAGTACTTCAAAAAGAATTACAAACATTTTTTTCGTGCCCATAGAGTACTTAACTGTGTGATTTTTGATTCCTTGTACAAGGCCATTCTTTCCTCCGTTTTGCTTGCAGTTTGCGCCGGCGTGCCTTATTTATCGTTCTGGTCGATATCACATTTTTACTTCAAAGAGAATTACAAATGTTTTTTTCGTACCCATAGAGTCCTTAACTGTGAGATTTTTTATTCAATGTACAAGGCCATTCTGGCCTCCGTTTTGCTTGACGTTTGCGCTGACGTGCCTTATTTATCGTTCCGGGAACTCCGGGTTGAGGGGTTACTCGGAATGCTGCCAAGATATCAGTATCCTTGGTTTCGTATTCAGGAGTATAATAAGTCAATTTGTACTCTTTAACACCAGCTTTGAATCCAACACTTGCTTTAGTCTCTGTTTGTGGTGACATAAATCCCTCCTTACAACTCATGAATTAAGAATTATCACAACAACAAGGTCTACTCGTCACGAATTAGTTGTTAATGAAACTTTTTCACATCAGTACTTCAAAGAGAATTACAAATGTTTTTTTCGTACCCATAGAGTTATTAACTGTGTGATTTTTGATTCTTTGTACAAGGTCATTCTGGCCTCCGATTTGCTTGCCGTTTGCGCCGGCGTGCCTTATTTATCGTTCTGGTCGATATCACATCAGCACTTCAAAGAGAATTAAAAACATTTTTTTCGTAACTTTTTTTGTACCCTTAAAGTACTTAACGGAGTGAACTTTGATTCCTTGTACAAGGCCATTCTGGCCTCCGTTTTGCTTGCCGTTTGCATCGGCGTGCCTTATTTATCATTCTGGTCGATATCACCTCAGTACTTCAAAGAGAATTACAAACGATTTTTTTCGTACTCTTTTTCGTAACCATAGAGTACTTAACGGTGTGATTTTTTATTCCTTGTACATGGCCATTCTGGCCTCCGTTTTGCAAGCCGTTTGTATGGGCGTGCCTTATTTATCGGTCTGGTCGATAACACATCAGTACTTCAATGAGAATTACAAACGTTTTTTTTTCGTACATTGTTTCGTACCTATAGAGTACTTAACTGTGTGATTTTTGATTCCTTGTTCAAGGCCATTCTTTCCTCCGTTTTACTTGAAGTTTGTGCCGGCGTGCCTTATTTATCGTTCTGGTCGATATCACATTAGTACTTCAAAGAGAATTACAAACGTTTTTTTCGTACTGTTTTTCGTACCCATAGAGTACTTAACGATGTGATTTTTTATTCCTTGTACAAGGACATTCTGGCCTCCATTTTGCTTGCCGTTTGCGCCGGCGTGCCTTATTTATCGTTCTGGTCGATAACACATCAGTACTTCAAAATTACAAGCGTTTTATTTCGTACATTGTTTTGTACCCATAGAGTACTTAACGGTGTGATTTTTGATTCCTTGTACAAGGCCATTCTGACCTCTGTTTTGCTTGCCGTTTGCGCCGGCCTACCTTATTTATCGTTCTGGTCGATACCACATCAGTACTTCAAAGAGAATTACAATTGTTTTTTTTTTCGTATTTTTTTCGTACCCATAGAGTACTTAACTGTGTGATTTTTGATTCCTTGTACAAGGTCATTCTGGCCACCGTTTTGCTTGCCGTTTGTGCCGGCGTGCCTTATTTATCGTTCTGGTCGATATCACATCAGTACTTCAAAGAGAATTACAAACGTTTTTTTTCGTACTTATTTTGGTACCCATAGAGTACTTAACAGTGTGATTCTGGCCTCCGATTTGCTTGCCGTTTGCGCGGGTGTGCCTTTTTTATCGTTCTGGTCGATATCACATCAGCACTTCAAAGAGAATTTAAAACATTTTTTTCGTAACTTTTTTTGTACCCATAAAGTACTTAACGGTGTGAACTTTGATTCCTTGTACAAGGCCATTCTGGCCTCCGTTTTGCTTGCCGTTTGCGCCGGCGTGCCTTATTTATCGTTCTGGTCCATATCACGTCAGTACTTCAAAGAGAATTACAAACGTTTTTTTTCGTACTCTTTTTTGTACCCATAGAGTACTTAAGGGTGTGATTTTTTATTCCTTGTACACGGCCATTCTGGCCTCCGTTTTGCACGCCGTTTGCGCGGGCGTGCCTTATTTATCGGTCTGGTCGATAACACATCAGTACTTCAATGAGAATTACAAACGTTTTTTTTCGTACATTGTTTCGTACCCATAGAGTACTTAACGGGGTGATTTTTGAGTCCTTGTACAAGGCCATTCTGACCTCCGTTTTGCTTGCCGTTTGCGCCGGCGTACCTTAGTTATTGTTCTGGTCAATACCATATCAGTACTTCAAAGAGAATTACAAATGTTTTTTTTCATACTTTTTTCGTACCCATAGAGTACTTAACTGTGTGATTTTTGATTCCTTGTACAATGCCATTCTGGCCTCCGTTTTGCTTGCCGTTTGTGCCGGCGTGCCTTATTTATCATTCTGGTCGATATCACATCAGTAATTCAAAGAGAATTGCAAACGTTTTTTTTCGTACTTTTTTTCGTACCCATAGAGTACTTAACTGTGTGATTTTTGATTCCTTGTACAAGGCCATTCTGGCCTCCGTTTTGCTTGCCGTTTGCGCCGGCGTGCCTTATTTATCGTTCTGGTCGATATCACATCAGTACTTCAAAGAGAATTACAAACATTTTTTTCGTACTTTTTTTTCATACCTATAGAGTTCTTAACTGTGTGATTTTTGATTCCTTGTACAAGGCCATTCTGGCCTCCGTTTTGCTTGCCGTTTGCGCCGGCGTGCCTTATTTATCGTTCTGGTCGATATCACATCAATACTTCAAAGATAATTACAAACGTTTTTTTTCGTACTCATTTTCGTACCCATAGAGCACTTAACGGTGTGATTTTTTATTCTTGTACAAGGCCATTCTGGCCTCCGTTTTTCAAACCGTTTGCACGGGCGTGCCTTATTTATCGTTCTGGTCGATAACACATCAGTACTTCAATGAGAATTACAAACGTTTTACTTCGTACTTTGTTTCGTACCCATAGAGTACTTAACTGTGTGATTTTTGATTCATTGTACATGGACATTCTGACCTCCGTTTTGGTTGCCGTTTGCACCGGCGTACCTTATTTATCGTTCTAGTCGATACCACATCAGTACTTCAAAGAGAATTACAAATGTATTTTTTCATACTTTTTTTCTTACCCATAGAGTACTTAACTATGTGATTTTTTATTCCTTGTACAAGGCCATTCTGGCCTCCGTTTTGCTTACCGTTTGCGCCAGCGTGCCTTATTTATCGTTTTGGTCGATAACACATCAGTACTTCAATGAGAATTACAAACATTTTTTTTCGTACTTTGTTTTGTACCCATAGAGTACTTAACGGTGTGAGTTTTGATTCCTTGTACAAGGCCATTCTGACCTCCGTTTTGCTTGCCGTTTGCACCGGCGTACCTTATTTATCATTCTTGTCGATACCACATCAGTACTTCAATGAGAATTACAAATGTTTTTTTTCGTTCACATAAAGTCCTTAACTGTGTGATTTTTGATACATTGTACATGGCCATTCTGGCCTCCGTTTTGCTTTCCGTTTGCGCCGGCGTGCCTTATTTATCGTTCTGGTAGATATCACATCAGTACTACAAAGAGAATTACAAATGTTTTTTTTCGTACTTTTTATCGTACCCATAGAGTACAAAACTGTGTGATTTTTGATTCATTGTACAAGGCCATTCTGGCCTCCGTTTTGCTTGCCGTTTGCTCCGGCGTGCCCTATTTATCTTTCTGGTCGATATCACATCAGTACTTCAAAGAGAATTACACACGTTTTTTCTTGTATTTTTTTTCGTACCCATAGAGTACTTAACGGTGTGATTTTTGAATCCTTGTACAAGGCCGTTCTGGCCTCCGTTTTGCTTGCCGTTTGCGCCGGCATGCCTTATTTATCGTTCTGGTCGATAACACATCAGTAGTTCAATGAGAATTACAAACCTTTTTTTTTCATACTTTGTATTGTACCCATAGAGTACTTAACGGTGTGATTTTTGATTCCTTGTACAAGGCCATTCTGACCTCCGTTTTGCTTGCCGTTTGCGCCGGCGTACCTTATTTAGCGTTCTGGTCGATACCACATCAGTACTTCATAGAGAATTACAAATGTTTTTTTGCGTACTTTTTTCCGTACCCATAGAGTCCTTAACTGTGAGATTTTTTATTCATTGTACAAGGCCATTTTGGCCTCCGTTTTGCTTGCCGTTTACGCCGGCGTACCTTATTTATTCTTCTGGTCGATATCACTTCAGTACTTCAAAGAGAATTACAAATGTTTTTTTTCGTACTCTTTTTTGAACCCATAGAGTACTTAACGGGGTGATTTTTGATTCCTTGTACAAGGCCATTCCTCCGCTTTTGCTTGCCGCTTACCGCATGCCTTATTTATCGCTCGTTGATATCACATCAAGATTTCAAAGAGAATTACAAACGATTTTTTTCAGACTTTTTTTGTACCCATAGAGTACTTAACATTTGCTTGCTGCTTATACCGGCATGCCTTATTTATCGTTCTGGTCGATATCACATCAGTACTTCAAAGAGAATTAAAAACATTTTTTTTCGTAACTTTTTTTGTACCCATAGAGTACTTAACGGTGTGAACTTTCATTCCTTGTACAAGGCCATTCTTGCCTCCGTTTTGCTGGCCGTTTGCGCCAGCGTGCCTTATTTATCGTTCTGGTCAATATCACGTCAGTACTTTAAAGAGAATTACAAACGTTTTTTTTCGTACTTTTTTTTGGACCCATAGAGTACTTAACGGTGTGCACTTTGATTCCTTGTACAAGGCCATTCTGGCCTCCGTTTTGCTTGCTGTTTGCGCCGGCGTGCTTTATTTATCGTTCTGGTCAATATCTCGTCAGTACTTCAAAGAGAATTACAAACGTTTTTTTTCGTACTTAGTTTTGTACCCATAGAGTACTTAACAGTGTGATTTTTGATTGTTTGTACAAGGTCATTCTGACCTCCGTTTTGCTTGCCGTTTGCGCCGGCGTGCGTTATTTATCGTTCTGGTCGTTAGCACATTAGTACTTCAATGAGAATTACAAACGTTCTTTTCGTACTTTGTTTTGTACCCATGGAGTACTTAACGGTGTGATTTTTGATTCTTTGTACAAGGCCATTCTGACCTCCGTTTTGCTTGCCGTTGGCGCCGGCGTACCTTTGTTATTGTTCTGGTCAATACCATATCAGTACTTCAAAGAGAATTACAAACGTTTTTTTTCATACTTTTTTCGTACCCATAGAGTACTTAACTGTGTGATTTTTGATTCCTTGTACAATGCCATTCTGGCCTCCGTTTTGCTTGCCGTTTGCGCCGGCGTGCCTTATTTATCATTCTGGTTGATATCACATCAGTACTTCAAAGAGAATTACAAATGATTTTTTCGTACTTTTTTCGTACCCATAGAGTACTTAACTGTGTAATTTTTGATTCCTTGTACAAGGCCATTCTGGCCTCCGTTTTGCTTGCCGTTTGCACCGACGTGCCTTATTTATCGTTTTGGTCGATATCACATCAGTACTTCATAGAGAATTATAAACATTTTTTTCGTACTTTTTTTTCATACCTATAGAGTGCTTAACTGTGTTATTTTTTATTCCTTGTACAAGGCCATTCTGGCCTCCGTTTTGCTTGCCTTTTGAGCCGGCGTGCCTTATTTATCGTACTGGTCGATATCACATCAATACTTCAAAGAGAATTACAAACGTTTTTTTTCATACTCATTTTCGTACCCATAGAGCACTTAACGGTGTGATTTTTTATTCCTTGTACAAGGCCATTCTGGCCTCCGTTTTTCAAACCTTTTGCGCGGGCGTGCCTTATTTATCGTTCTGGTCGATAACACATCAGTACTTCAATGAGAATTACAAACGTTTTACTTCGTACTTTGTTTCGTACCCATAGAGTACTTAACTGTGTGATTTTTGATTCATTGTACAAGGACATTCTGACCTCCGTTTTGGTTGCCGTTTGCACCGGCGTACCTTATTTATCGTTCTAGTCGATACCACATCAGTACTTCAAAGAGAATTACAAATGTATTTTTTCATACTTTTTTTCTTACCCATAGAGTACTTAACTATGTGATTTTTTATTCCTTGTACAAGGCCATTCTGGCCTCCGTTTTGCTTACCGTTTGCGCCAGCGTGCCTTATTTATCGTTTTGGTCGATAACACATCAGTACTTCAATGAGAATTACAAACATTTTTTTTCGTACTTTGTTTTGTACCCATAGAGTACTTAACGGTGTGATTTTTGATTCCTTGTACAAGGCCATTCTGACCTCCGTTTTGCTTGCCGTTTGCACCGGCGTACCTTATTTATCGTTCTTGTCGATACCACATCAGTACTTCAAAGAGAATTACAAATGTTTTTTTCCGTACACATAAAGTCCTTAACTGTGTGATTTTTGATACATTGTACATGGCCATTCTGGCCTCCGTTTTGCTTTCCGTTTGCGCCGGCGTGCCTTATTTATCGTTCTGGTAGATATCACATCAGTACTTCAAAGAGAATTACAAATGTTTTTTTTCGTACTTTTTATCGTACCCATAGAGTACATAACTGTGTGATTTTTGATTCATTGTACATGGCCATTCTGGCCTCCGTTTTGCTTGCCGCTTGCGCCGGCGGCCTTTATTTATCTTTCCGGTCGATATCACATCAAGATTTCAAAGAGAATTACAAACGTTTTTTTTTTTTCGCACTATAGAGTACTTAACTGTGGATTTCTCGATTTTGTACAAGGCCATTCCGCCTCCGCTTTTCTTGCCGCTTATACCGGCGTGCCAGATTTATCGCTCTAGTCGATATCACATCAAGATTTCAAAGAGAATTACAAACATTTTTTCAGACCCATAGAGTACTTAATCAGTGATTTTTGATTCCTTGTACAAGTCCATTCTTTCCTCCGCTTTTGCTTGCGCTTATACCAGGCGTTTTATTTATTGTTCCGGTCGATAATGTAATTACAAGCGCTTTTTTCAGACTTTTTAGTACCAGAGAGTACTTAATAAAGGTGATTTTTGATGCCATGTACAAGGACATTCTCGCCTCTCGTTTTGCTTGGTCGCTTATGCCTGCGTCTTTATTTACCGCTCGGTCGATAACACATCAAGATTTTAATGAGAATTACAAACGCTTATTTCAGACTTTGTTTTTTACCCATAGTGTCATTAACGGTGTGATTTTTGATTCCTTGTACAAGGCCATTCTGACCTCCGCTTTGCTTGCCGTTTCCGCCGGCCTACCTTATTTATCGCTCGTCGATACCACATCAAGATTTCAAAGAGAATTACAAATGTTTTTTTCAGATTTTTTTCGTACCTATAGAGTACTTAACTGCAGGATTTTTGATTCCTTGTACAAGGTCATTCTGGCCTCCGTTTTGCTTGCCGTTTGCGCCGGCGTGCCTTATTTATCGTTCTGGTCGATATCACATCAGTACTTCAAAGAGAATTACAAACATTTTTTTTCGTACTTATTTATGTACCCATAGAGTACTTAACAGTGTGATTCTGGCCTCCGATTTGCTTGCCGTTTGCGCCGGCGTGCCTTATTTTTCGTTCTGGTCGATATCACATCAGCACTTCAAAGAGAATTAAAAACATTTTTTTTCGTAACTTTTTTTGTACCCATAAAGTACTTAACGGTGTGAACATTGATTCTTGTACAAGGCCATTCTGGCCTCCGTTTTGCTTGCAGTTTGCGCCGGCGTGCCTTATTTATCGTTCCGGTCCATATCACGTCAGTACTTCAAAGAGAATTACATACGTTTTTTTCGTACTCTTTTTCGTACCCATAGAGTACTTAACGGTGTGATTTTTTATTCCTTGTACAAGGCCATTCTGGCCTCCGTTTTGCAAGCCGTTTGCGCGGGCGTGCCTTATTTATCGGTCTGGTCGATAACACATCAGTACTTCAATGAGAATTACAAACGTTTTTTTTTTCGTACATTGTTTCGTACCCATAGAGTACTTAACTGTGTGATTTTTGATTCCTTGTACAAGGCCATTCTTTCCTCCGTTTTGCTTGCAGTTTGCGCCGGCGTGCCTTATTTATCGTTCTGTTCGATATCACATTAGTACTTCAAAAGGATTTACAAACATTTTTTTCGTACTCTTTTTTGTACCCATAGAGTACTTAACGGGGTGATTTTTGATTCCTTGTACAAGGCCATTCTGGCCTCCGTTTTGCTTGTCGTTTGCACCGGCATTCCTTACAAATGTTTTTTTCGTACTTAACTTTGTACCCATAGAGTACTTAACTGTGTGATTCTAGCCTCCGATTTGCTTGCCGTTTGCGCCGGCGTGCCTTATTTATCGTTCTGGCCTATATCACATCAGTACTTCAAAGAGAATTAAAAACATTTTTTTTGTAACTTTTTTTGTACCCATAGAGTACTTAACGGTGTGAACTTTGAATCCTTGTACAAGGCAATTCTGGCCTCCGTTTTGCTTGCCGTTTTCGCCGGCGTGCCTTATTTATGCGCCGGCGTGCCTTATTTATCGTTCTGGTCGATATCACGTCAGTAATTCAAAGAGAATTACAAACATTTTTTCGTACTTTTTTTTTGTACCCATAGAGTACTTAACGGTGTGATTTTGATACCTTGTACAAGGCCATTCTGGCCTCCGTTTTGCTTGCCGTTTGCGCCGGCATGCCTTATTTATCGTTCTGGTCGATATCACATCAGTACTACAAAGAGAATTACAAATGTTTTTTTTGGTACTCTTTCTCGTACCCATGGATTACCTAATGGTGTGATTTTTTATTCCTTGTACTAGGCCATTCTGGCCTCCGTTTTGCAAGCCGTTTGCGTGGGCGTGCCTTATTTATCGTTCTGGTCGATAACACATCAGTACTTCAATGAGAATTACAAACGTTTTTTTTCGTACTTTGTTTCGTACCCATATAGTACTTAACTGTGTGATTTTTGATTCCTTATACAAAGACATTCTGACCTCCGTTTTGATGGCGTTTGTGCCGGCGTACCTTAGTTATCATTCTGGTCGATACCATATCAGTACTTCAAAGAGAATTACAAACGTTTTTTTTCATACTTTTTTCGTACCCATAAAGTACTTAACTGTGACTTTTGATTCCTTGTACAAGGCCATTCTGGCCTCCGTTTTGCTTGCCGTTTGCGCCGGCGTGCCTTATTTTGGTCGATATCACATCAGTACTTCAAAGAGAATTACGAACGATTTTTTCGTACTTTTTTTCGTACCCATAGAGTACTTAACTGTGTAATTTTTGATTCCTTGTACAAGGTCATTCTGGCCTCCGTTTTGCTTGCCGTTTGCACCGGCGTGCCTTATTTATCGTTCTGGTCGATATCACATCAGTACTTCAAAGAGAATTACAAACATTTTTTTCGTACTTTTTTTCATACCCATAGAATACTTAAATGTGTTATTTTTTATTCCTTGTACAAGGTCATTCTGGACTCCGTTTCGCTTGCCGTTTGCGCCGGCGTGCCTTATTTATCGTTCTGGTCGATAACACATCAGTACTTCAATGAGAATTACAGGCGTTTTACTTCGTCCTTTGTTTCGTACCCATAGAGTACTTAACTGTTTGATTTTTGATTCATTGTACAAGGACATTCTGACCTCCGTTTTGCTTGCCGATTGCACCGGCGTACCTTATTTATGGTTCTAGTCGATACCAAGTCATTACTTCAAAGAGAATTACAAACGTTTTTTTTCATACTTTTTTTCGTACCCATAGAGTACTTAACTGTGTGATTTTTTATCCCTTGTACAAGGCCATTCTGGCTTACGTTTTGCTTGCCGTTTGCGCCGGCGTGCATTATTTATCGTTCTGGTCGATAGCACATCAGTACTTCAATGAGAATTACAAACGTTTTTTTCGTACTTTGTTTTGTACCCATAGAGTACTTAACGGTGTGATTTTTGATTCCTTGTACAAGGCCATTCGACCACCGCTTTTGCTTGCCGCTTGCACCGCGGCATCTTTATTTATCGCTCGTACTTCAAAGAGAATTACAAACGTTTTTTTTCGTACTTTTTTTCGTACCCATAGAGTACTTAACTGTGTGATTTTTGATTCCTTGTACAAGGCCATTCTGGCCTCCGTTTTGCTTGCCGTTTGCGCCGGCGTGCCTTATTTATCGTTCTGGTCGATATCACATCAGTACTTCAAAGAGAATTACAAACGTTTTTTTCGTACTTTTTTTCGTACCCATAGAGTACTTAACTGTGTGATTTTTGATTCCTTGTACAAGGCCATTCTGGCCTCCGTTTTCTTGCCATTTACGCCGGCGTGCCTTATTTATCGTTCTGGTCGATATCACATCAGTACTTCAAAGAGAATTACAAACGTTTTTTTATTTTTTTCGTACCCATAGAGTACTTAATCGTGTGATTTTTGATTCCTTGTACAAGGCCATTCTGGCCTCCGTTTTGCTTGCCGTTTGCGCCGGCGTGCCTTATTTATCGTTCTGGTCGATATCACATCAGTACTTCAAAGAGAATTACAAACGTTTTTTTTCGTACTCTTTTTCGTACCCATAGAGTACTTAACTGTGTGATTTTTGATTTCTTGTACAAGGCTATTCTGGCCTCCGTTTTGCTTGCCGTTTGCGCCGGCGTGCCTTATTTATCGTTCTGGTCGATATCACATCAGTACTTCAAAGAGAATTACAAACGTTTTTTTCGTACTTTTTTTCGTACCCATAGAGTACTTAACTGTGTGATTTTTGATTCCTTGTACAAGGCCATTCTGGCCTCCGTTTTGCTTGCCGTTTGTGCCGGCGTGCCTTATTTATCATTCTGGTCGATATCACATCAGCACTTCAAAGAGAATTAAAAATATTTTTTTCGTACTTTTTTGTACCCATAGAGTACTTAACGGTGTGATTTTTGATTCCTTGTACAAGGCCATTCTGGCCTCCGTTTTGCTTGCCGTTTGCGCCGGCGTGCCTTATTTATCGTTCTGGTCGATATCACATCAGTACTTCAAAGAGAATTACAAACGTTTTTTTTGTACTTATTTTTGTACCCATAGAGTACTTAACAGTGTGATTATGGCCTCTGATTTGCTTGCCGTTTGCGCCGGCATGCCTTATTTATCGATCTGGTCGATATCACATCAGCACTTCAAAGAGAATTAAAAACATTTTTTTCGTACTTTTTTTGTACCCATAGAGTACTTAACGGTGTGAATTTTGATTCATTGTACAAGGCCATTCTGGCCTCCGTTTTGCTTGCCGTTTGCACCGGCGTGCCTTATTTATCGTTCTGGTCGATATCACATCAGTACTTCAAAGAGAATTACAAACGTTTTTTTTCGTACTTTTTTTTTGTACCCATAGAGTACTTAACGGTGTGATTTTGATACCTTGTACAAGGTCATTCTAGCCTCCGTTTTGCTTGCCGTTTGCGCCGGCGTGCCTTATTTATCGTTCTGGTCGATATCACATCAGAACTTCAAAGAGAATTACAAACGTTTTTTTCGTACTTTTTTTCGTACCCATAGAGTACTTAACTGTGTGATTTTTGATTCCTTGTACAAGGCCATTCTGACCTCCGTTTTGCTTGCCGTTTGCACCGGCATACCATATTTATCGTTTTGGTCAATACCACATCAGTACTTAAAAGAGAATTACAAATGTTTTTTTTCGTACACATAAAGTCCTTAACTGTGTGATTTTTGATTCATTGTACATGGCCATTCTGGCCTCCGTTTTGCTTTCCGTTTGCGCCAGCGTGCCTTATTTATCGTTCTGGTAGATATCACATCAGTACTTCAAAGAGAATTACAAATATTATTTTTCGTACTTTTTATCGTACCCATAGAGTACATAACTGTGTGATTTTTGATTCATTGTACAAGGCCATTCTGGCCTCCGTTTTGCTTACCGTTTGCGCCGGCGTGCCTTATTTATCTTTCTGGTCGATATCACATCAGTACTTCAAAGAGAATTACCAACGTTTTTTTCGTATTCTTTTTCGTACCCATAGAGTACTTAACTGTGTGATTTCTGATTCTTTGTACAAGGCCATTCTGGCCTCCGGTTTGCTTGCCGTTTATGCCGGCGTGCCGTATTTATCGTTCTAGTCGATATCACATCAGTACTTCAAAGAGAATTACAAACATTTTTTTCGTACCCATAGAGTACTTAACTGTGTGATTTTTGATTCCTTGTACAAGGCCATTCTTGCCTCCGTTTTGCTTGCCGTTTGCGCCGGCGTGCCTTATTTATCGTTCTGGTCGATATCACATCAGTACTTCAAAGAGAATTACCAACGTTTTTTTCGTACTCTTTTTCGTACCCATAGAGTACTTAACAGTGTGATTTTTGATTCCTTGTACAAGGCCATTCTGGCCTCCGTTTTGCTTGCCGTTTGCGCCGGCGTGCCTTATTTATCGTTCTGGTCGATATCACATCAGTACTTCAAAGAGAATTACAAACGCTTTATTTCGTACTTTTTTTCGTACCCATAGACTACCTAACTGTGTGATATTTGATTCCTTGTACAAGGCCATTCTGGCCTCCGTTTTGCTTGCCGTTTGCGCCGGCGTGCCTTATTTATCGTTCTGGTCGATATCACATCAGTACTTCAAAGAGAATTACAAACGTTTTTTTTCGTACTTTTTTCGTACCCATAGAGTACTTAACTGTGTGATTTTTGATTCCTTGTACAAGGCCATTCTGGCCTCCGTTTTGCTTGCCGTTTGCGCCGGCGTGCCTTATTTATCGTTCTGGTCGATATCACATCAGTACTTCAAAGAGAATTACAAACATTTTTTTTTTGTACTTATTTTTGTACCCATAGAGTACTTAACAGTGTGATTCTAGCCTCCGATTTGCTTGCCGTTTGCGCCGGCGTGCCTTATTTATCGTTCTGGACGATATCACATCAGTACTTCAAAGAGAATTACAAACGTTTTTTTTCGTACTCTTTTTCGTATCCATAGAGCACTTAACGGTGTGATTTTTTATTCCTTGTACAAGGCCATTCTGGCCACCGTTTTTTTTCGACCTTTGTTTCGTACCCATAGAGTACTTAACTGTGTGATTTTTGATTCCTTGTACAAGGCCATTCTGGCCTCCGTTTTGCTTGCCGTTTGCGCCGGCGTGCCTTATTTATCGTTCTGGTCCATATCACGTCAGTACTTCAAAGAGAATTACAAACGTTTTTTTTCGTACTCTTTTTCGTACCCATAGAGTACTTAACGGTGTGATTTTTTATCCCTTATACAAGGCCATTCTGGCGTCCGTTTTGCAAGCCGTTTGCGCGGGCGTGCCTTATTTATCGGTCTGGTCGATAACACATCAGTACTTCAATGAGAATTACAAACGTTTTTTTTTCGTACATTGTTTCGTACCCATAGAGTACTTAACTGTGTGATTTTTGATTTTTTACAAGTCCATTCTTTCCTTCGTTTTGCTTGCAGTTTGCGCTGGCGTGCCTTATTTATCATTCTGTTCGATATCACATTAGTACTTCAAAAGGAATTACAAACGTTTTTTGTCGTACTCTTTTTTGTACCCATAGAGTACTTAACAGGGTGATTTTTGATTCCTTGTACAAGGCAATTCTGGCCTCCGTTTTGCTTGTCGTTTGCACCGGCATGCCTTACAAACGTTTTTTTTCGTGCTTATTTTTGTACCCATAGAGTACTTAACGGTGTGATTCTGGCCTCCGATTTGCTTGCCGTTTGCGCCGGCGTGCCTTATATATCGTTCTAGCCTATATCACATCAGTACTTCAAAGAGAATTAAAGACATTTTTTTCGTAACTTTTTTTGTACCCATAGAGTACTTAACGGTGTGAACTTTAATTCCTTGTACAAGGCAATTCTGGCCTCCGTTTTGCTTGCCGTTTGCGCCGGCGTGGGTTTATTTATCGTTCTGGTCGATATCACGTCAGTACTTCAAAGAGAATTACAAACGTTTTTTTCGTACTTTTTTTTCGTACCCATAGAGTACTTAACGGTGTGATTTTGATACATTGTACAAGGCCATTCTGGCCTCCGTTTTGGTTGCCGTTTGCGCCGGCATGCCTTATTTATCGTTCTGGTCGATATCACATCTGTACTACAAAGAGAATTACAAACGTTTTTTTTCATACTTTTTTTCGTACCTATAGAGTACTTAACTGTGTGATTTTTTATTCCTTGTACAAGGCCATTCTTGCTTACATTTTGCTTGACGTTTGCGCCGGCGTGCCTTATTTATCGTTCTGGTCGATAACACATCAGTACTTCAATGAGAATTACAAACGTTTTTTTTCGTACTTTCTTTTGTACCCATAGAGTACTTAACGGTTTGATTTTTGATTCCTTGTACAAGGTCATTCTGACCACCGTTTTGCTTGCCGATTGCACCGGCGTACCTTATTTATCGTTCTGGTCGATACCACATCAGTACTTCAAAGAGAATTACAAATGTTTTTTTTTCGTACCCATAGAGTACTTAACTGTGTGATTTTTGATTCCTTGTACAAGGCCATTCTGGCCTCCGTTTTGCTTACCGTTTGCGCCGGCGTGCCTTATTTATCGTTCTGGTCGATATCACATCAGTACTTCAAAGAGAATTACAAATGTTTTTTTCGTACTTTTTATCGTACCCATAGAGTACATAACTGTGTGATTTTTGATTCATTGTACAAGGCTTTCTGGCCTCCGTTTTGCTTGCCATTTACGCCGGCGTGCTTTATTTATCATTCTGGTCGATATCACATCAGTACTTCAAAGAGAATTACAAACGTTTTTTTTCGACCCTATAGAGTACTTAATCGTGATTTTGATTTTGTACAAGGCCATTCTCGCCTCCGCTTTTCTTGCCGCTTATACCAAGGTTTTATTTATCGCTCCGTCGATATCACATCAAGATTTCCAAAGAGAATTACAAACATTTTTTTTCATACTTTTTTTCGTACCCATAGAGTACTTAACTGTGTGATTTTTGATTCCTTGTACAAGGCCATTATGGCCTCCGTGTTGCTTGCAGCTTTGTGCCGGCGTGCCTTATTTATCGTTCTGGTCGATATCACATCAGCACTTCAAAGAGAATTACAAACATTTTTTTTCGTACTTTTTTTGTACCCATAGAGTACTTAACGGTGTGATTTTTGATTCCTTGTACAAGGCCATTCTGGCCTCCGTTTTGCTTGCCGTTTGCGCCGGCGTGCCTTATTTATCGTTCTGGTCGATATCACATCAGCACTTCAAAGAGAATTACAAACGTTTTTTTCGTACTTTTTTTTGTACCCATAGAGTACTTAACGGTGTGATTTTGATTCCTTGTACAAGGTCATTCTGGCATCCGTTTTGCTTGCCGTTTGCGCCGGCGTGCCTTATTTATCGTTCTGGTCGATATCACATCAGTACTTCAAAGAGAATTACAAACGTTTTTTTTCGTACTTTTTTTGTACCCATTGAGTACTTAACGGTGTGATTTTGATACCTTGTACAAGGTCATTCTAGCCACCGTTTTGCTTGCCGTTTGCGCCGGCGTGTCTTATTTATCGTTCTGGTCGATATCACATCAGAATTTCAAAGAGAATTACAAACGTTTTTTTCGTACTTTTTTTCGTACCCATAGAGTTCTTAACTGTGTGATTTTTGATTCCTTGTACAAGGCCATTTTGGCCTCCGCTTTTGCTTGCCGCTTATACCGGCGCGTTTTATTTATCGCTTCCGGTCGATATCACATCAAGATTTCAAAGAGAATTACAAACGTTTTTTTCAGACTTTGTTTTGTACCCATAGAGTACTTAACGGTGTGATTTTTTATTCTTTGTACAAGGCCATTCGACCTCGCTTTTGCTTGCCGTTTGCTATCCGCGCATCCTTATTTATCGTTCCGTCGATACCACATCAAGATTTCAACGAGAATTACAAATGTATTTTTTCGCATACATAAAGTCCTTAACTGGTGATTTTTGATTCATTGTACATGGCCATTCGCCTCCGCTTTTGCTTTCCGCTTATGCCGGGCGGTTTTATTTATCGCTCGTAGATATCACATCAAGATTTCAAAGGGAATTACAAATGTTTTTTCAGTAATTTTTAACGCATCATAGAGTACATAACTGTGATTTTTGATTCATTGTACAAGGCCATTCGCCTCCGCTTTGCTTGCCGCTTGCGCCGGCGCGTTTTATTTATCTTTCTCGTCGATATCACATCAAGATTTCAAATAGAATTACAAACGTTTTTTTTCGTACTTTTTTTCGTACCCATAGAGTACTTAACTGTGTGATTTTCGATTCATTGTACAAGGCCATTCTGGCCTCCGTTTTGCTTGCCGTTTGCGCCGGCGTGCCGTATTTATCGTTCTAGTCGATATCACATCAGTACTTCAAAGAGAATTACAAGCATTTTTTTCGTACCCATAGAGTACTTAACTGTGTGATTTTTGATTCCTTGTACAAGGCCATTCTTTCATCCGTTTTTCTTGAAGTTTGCGCCGGCGTGCCTATTTATCGTTCGGGTCGATATCACATTAGTACTTCAAAGAGAATTACCAACGTTTTTTTCGTACTCTTTTTCGTACCCGTAGAGTACTTAACAGTGTGATTTTTGATTCCTTGTACAAGGACATTCTGGCCTCCGTTTTGCTTGCCGTTTGCGCCGGCGTGCCTTATTTATCGTTCTGGTCGATAACACATCAGTACTTCAATGAGAATTACAAATGTTTTATTTCGTACTTTGTTTTGTACCCATAGTGTACTTTACGGTGTGATTTTTGATTCCTAGTACAACGCCATTCTGACCTCCGTTTTGCTTGCCGTTTGCGCTGGCCTACCTAATTTATCGTTCCGGTCGTTACCACATCAGTACTTCAAAGAGAATAACACATGTTTTTTTTCGTATTTTTTTCGTACCTATAGAGTACTTAACTGTGTGATTTTTGATTCCTTGTACAAGGTCATCCTGGCCTCCGTTTTGCTTGCCGTTTGCGCCGGCATGCCTTATTTATCGTTCTGGTCGATATCACATCAGTACTTCAAAGAGAATTACAAACGTTTTTTTTCGTACTTATTTTGGTACCCATAGAGTACTTAACAGTGTGATTCTGGCCTCCGATTTGCTTGCCGTTTGCGCGGGTGTGCCTTTTTTATCGTTCTGGTCGATATCACATCAGCACTTCAAAGAGAATTAAAAACATTTTTTTTCGTAACTTTTTTTGTACCCATAAAGTACTTAACGGTGTGAACTTTGACTCCTTGTACAAGGCCATTCTGGCCTCCGTTTTGCTTGCCGTTTGCGCCGGCGTGCCTTATTTATCGTTCTGGTCCATATCACGTCAGTACTTCAAAGAGAATTACAAATGTTTTTTTTCGTACTCTTTTTCGTACCCATAGAGTACTTAACGGCGTGATTTTTTATTCCTTGTACAAGGCCATTCTGGCCACCGTTTTGCAAGCCGTTTGCGCGGGCGTGCCTTATTTATCGGTCTGGTCGATAACACATCAGTACTTCAATGAGAATTACAAACGTTTTTTTTCTTACATTGTTTCGTACCCATAGAGTACTTAACTGTGTGATTTTTGATTTTTTACAAGTCCATTCTTTCCTCCGTTTTGCTTGCAGTTTGCGCTGGCGTGCCATATTTAGTACTTCAAAAGGAATTATAAACGTTTTTTTTCGTACTCTTTTTTGTACCCATAGAGTACTTAACGGGGTGATTTTTGATTCCTTGTACAAGGCCATTCTGGCCTCCGTTTTGCTTGTCGTTTGCACCGGCATGCCTTACAAACGTTTTTTTCGTACTTATTTTTCTACCCATAGAGTACTTAACGGTGTGATTCTGGCATCCGATTTGCTTGCCGTTTGCGCCGGCGTGCCTTATTTATCGTTCTGGCCTATATCACATCAGTACTTCAAAGAGAATTAAAAACATTTTTTTCGTAACTTTTTTTGTACCCATAGAGTACTTAACGGTGTGAACTTTGATTCCTTGTACAAGGCAATTCTGGTCTCCGTTTTGCTTGCCGTTTACGCCGGCGTGGGCTTATATATCGTTCTGGTCGATATCACGTCAGTACTCCAAAGAGAATTACAAACGTTTTTTCGTAATTTTTATTCGTACCCATAGAGTACTTAACGGTGTGATTTTGATACCTTGTACAAGGCCATTCTGGCCTCCGTTTTACTTGCCGTTTGCGCCGGCATGCCTTATTTATCGTTCTGGTCGATATCACATCTGTACTACAAAGGGAATTACAAACGTTTTTTTTGGTACTCTTTTTCGTACCCATAAATTACCTAATGGTGTGATTTTTTATTCCTTGTACAAGGCCATTCTGGCCTCCGTTTTGCAAGCCGTTTGCGTGGGCGTGCCTTATTTATCGTTCTGGTCGATTACACATCAGTACTTCAATGAGAATTACAAACGTTTTTTTTCGTACTTTGTTTTGTACCCATAGAGTACTTAACTGTGTGATTTTTGATTCCTTGTACAAGTACATTCTGACCTCCGTTTTGCTTGCCGTTTGCACCGGCGTACCTTAGTTATCGTTCTGGTCGATACCATATCAGTACTTCAAAGAGAATTACAAACGTTTTTTTCATAATTTTTTCGTACCCATAGAGTACTTAACTGTGTGATTTTTGATTCCTTGTACAAGGCCAAACTGGCCTCCGTTTTGCTTGCCGTTTGCAGCGGCGTGCCTTATTTATCATTTTGGTCGATATCACATCAGTACTTCAAAGAGAATTACGAACGATTTTTTCGTACTTTATTTCGTACCCATAGAGTACTTAACTGTGTAATTTTTGATTCCTTGTACAAGGCCATTCTAGCCTCCGTTTTGCTTGCCGTTTGCACCGGCGTGCCTTATTTATCGTTCTGGTCGATATCACATCAGTACTTCAAAGAGAATTACAAACGTTTTTTTCGTACATTTTTTTCATACCCATAGAGTACTTAATTGTGTGATTTTTGATTCCTTGTACAAGGCCATTCTGGCCTCCGTTTTGCTTGCCTTTTGCGCCGGCGTGCCTTATTTATCGTTCTGGTCGATATCACATCAGTACTTCAAAGAGAATTACAAACGTTTTTTTTTTGTACTCTTTTTCGTACCCATAGAGTACTTAACGGTGTGATTTTTGATTCCTTGTACAAGGCCATTCTGGCCTCCGTTTTGCTTGCCGTTTGCGCCGGCGTGCCTTATTTATCGTTCTGGTCGATAACACATCAGTACTTCAATGAGAATTACAAACGTTTTACTTCGTACTTTGTTTCGTACCCATAGAGTACTTAACTGTGTGATTTTTGATTCCTTGTACAAGGCCATTCTGACCTCCGTTTTGCTTGCCGTTTGCACCGGCGTACCTTATTTATCGTTCTAGTCGATATCACATCAGTACTTCAAAGAGAATTACAAACGTTTTTTTTTGTACTCTTTTTCGTACCCATAGAGTACTTAACGGTATGATTTTTGATTCCTTGTACAAGGCCATTCTGGCCTCCGTTTTGCTTGCCGTTTGCGCCGGCGTGCCTTATTTATCGTTCTGGTCGATAACACATCAGTACTTCAATGAGAATTACAAACGTTTTTTTTCGTACTTTGTTTCGTACCCATAGAGTACTTAACTGTGTGATTTTTGATTCCTTGTACAAGGACATTCTGACCTCCATTTTGCTTGCCGTTTGCGCCGGCGTGCCTTATTTATCGTTCTGGTCGATAACACATCAGTACTTCAAAGAGAATTACAAACGTTTTTTTTCGTACTTTGTTTTGTACCCATAGAGTACTTAACGGTGTGATTTTTGATTCCTTGTACAAGGCCATTCTGACCTCCGTTTTGCTTGCCGTTTGCACCGGCGTACCTTATTTATCGTTCTGGTCGATACCACATCAGTACTTCAAAGAGAATTACAAATTTTTTTTTCGTACCCATAGAGTACTTAACTGTGTGATTTTTGATTCCTTGTACAAGGCCATTCTGGCCTCCGTTTTGCTTTCCGTTTGCGCCGGCGTGCCTTATTTATCGTTCTGGTCGATATCACATCAGTACTTCAAAGAGAATTACAAATGTTTTTTTCGTACTTTTTATCGTACCCATAGAGTACATAACTGTGTGATTTTTGATTCCTTGTACAAGGCCATTCTGGCCTCCGTTTTGCTTGCCGTTTACGCCGGCGTGCCTTATTTATCGTTCTGGTCGATATCACATCAGTACTTCAAAGAGAATTACAAACATTTTTTTTCGTTTTTTTTCCGTACCCATAGAGTACTTAACCGTGTGATTTTTGATTCCTTGTACAAGGCCATTCTGGCCTCCGTTTTGCTTGCCGTTTGCGCCGGCGTGCCTCATTTATCGTTCTGGTCGATATCACATCAGTACTTCAAAGAGAATTACAAACGTTTTTTTTCGTACTTTTTTCGTACCCATAGAGTACTTAACTGTGTGATTTTTGATTTCTTGTACAAGTCCATTCTGGCCTCCGTTTCGCTTGCCGTTGTGCCGGCGTGCCTTATTTATCGTTCTGGTCGATATCACATCAGTACTTCAAAGAGAATTACAAACGTTTTTTTTCGTACTTTTTTTTCGTACCCATAGTAACGGTGTGAACTTTGATTCCTTGTACAAGGCCATTCTAGCCTCCGTTTGCTAGATGTTTGCGCCGGCATGCCTTATTTATCGTTCTGGTCGATATCACGTCAGTATTTCAAAGAGAATTACAACCGTTTTTTTTTCGTACTTTTTTTTGTACCCATAGAGTACTTAACGGTGTGATTTTGATACCTTGTACAAGGTCATTCTGGCCTCCGATTTGCTTGCCGTTTGCGCCGGCGTGCCTTATTTATCGTTCTGGTCGATATCACATCAGTACTTCAAAGAGAATTACAAACGTTTCAGACTTATTTTTGTACCCATAGAGTACTTAACAGTGTGATTATGGCATCTGATTTGCTTGCCGTTTGCGCCGGCATGCCTTATTTATCGTTCTGGTCGATATCACATCAGCACTTCAAAGAGAATTAAAAACATTTTTTTTTTGTAACTTTTTTTGTACCCATAGAGTACTTAACGGTGTGAACTTTGATTCATTGTACAAGGCCATTCTGGCCTCCGTTTTGCTTTCCGTTTGCACCGGCGTGCCTTATTTATCATTCTGGTCGATATCACGTCAGTACTTCAAAGAGAATTACGAACATTTTTTTCGTACTTTTTTTTGTACCCATAGAGTACTTAACGGTGTGATTTTGATACCTTGTACAAAGTCATTCTAGCCACCGTTTTGCTTGCCGTTTGCGCCGGCGATTCTTATTTATCGTTCTGGTCGATATCACATCAGAACTTCAAAGAGAATTACAAACGTTTTTTTCGTACATTTTTTCGTACCCATAGAGTACTTAACTGTGTGATTTTTCATTCCTTGTACAAGGCCATTTTGGCCTCCGTTTTGCTTGCCGTTTGCACCGCCATGCCTTATTTAACGTTCTGGTCGACATCACATCAGTACTTCAAAGTGAATTACAAACGTTTTTTTTCATACTCTTTTTCGTACCCATAGAGTACTTAACGGTGTGATTTTTTATTACTTGTACAAGGTCCGCGGACGTGCCTTATTTATCGTTCTGGTCGATAACACTTCAGTACTTCAATGAGAATTACAAACGTTTTTTTTCGTGCTTTGTTTCGTACCCATAGAGTACTTAATTGTGTGATTTTTGATTCTATGTACAAGGCCATTTTGCCCTCCATTTTGCTTGCCGTTTTCACCGGCGTGCCTTATTTATCGTTCTGGTCGATATCACATCAGTACTTCAAAGAGAATTACAAACGTTTTTTTCGTACTTTTTTTCGTAACCATAGGGTACTTAACTGTGTAATTTTTGATTCCTTGTACAAGGCCATTCTGGACTCCGTTTTACTTGCCATTTGCGCCAGCGTGCCTTATTTATCGTTCTGGTCGATATCACATCAGTACTTCAAAGAGAATTACAAACATTTTTTTCATATTTTTTTCATACCCATAGAGTACTTAATCGTGATTTTTGATTCTTGTACAAGGCCATTCTCGCCTCCGCTTTTCCTTGCCGCGTGCGGGCGCGTTTTATTTATTGTTCGTCGATATCACATCAAGATTTCAAAGAGAATTACAAACGTTGTACTTTTTTCGTACCCATAGAGCACTTAACGTGTGATTTTTTATTCTTGTACAAGGCCATTCGCCACCATTTTTTTCGGCTTTGTTTCGCATCCATAGAGTACTTAATGTGTGATTTTTGATTCCTTGTACAAGGCCATTCTCGCCTCCGCTTTGCTTGCTTTGCGCTTGCGCGCGTTTTATTTATCGTTCTAGTCGATATCACATCAGTACTTCAAAGAGAATTACAAACGTTTTTTTTTCGTACTTTTTTTCGTACCCATAGAGTACTTAACTGTGTGATTTTTGATTCCTTGTACAAGGACATTCTGACCTCCGTTTTGCTTGCCGTTTGCGCCTGCGTACCTTATTTATCATTCTAGTCGATACCACATCAGTACTTCAAAGAGAATTACAAACGTTTTTTTCATACTTTTTTTCGTACCCATAGAGTACTTAACTGTGTGATTTTTGATTCCTTGTACAAGGCCATTCTGGCCTCCGTTTTGCTTGCCGTTTGCGCCGGCGTGCCTTATTTATCGTTCTGGTCGATATCACATCAGTACTTCAAAGAGAATTACAAACGTTTTTTTTCGTACTTTTTTTCGTACCCATAGAGTACTTAACTGTGTGATTTTTGATTCCTTGTACAAGGCCATTCTGGCCTCCGTTTTGCTTGCCGTTTGTGCCGGCGTGCCTTATTTATCGTTCTGGTCGATATCACATCAGTAATTCAAAGAGAATTGCAAACGTTTTTTTACGTACTTTTTTTCGTACCCATAGAGTACTTAACTGTGTGATATTTGATTCCTTGTACAAGGCCATTCTGGCCTCCGTTTTGCTTGCCGTTTGCGCCGGCGTGCCTTATTTATCGTTCTGGTCGATATCACATCAGTACTTCAAAGAGAATTACAAACATTTTTTTCGTACCCATAGAGTACTTAACTGTGTGATTTTTGATTCCTTGTACAAGGCCATTCTGGCCTCCGTTTTGCTTGCCGTTTGCGCCGGCGTGCCTTATTTATCGTTCTGGTCGATATCACATCAGTACTTCAAAGAGAATTACAAACGTTTTTTTTGTACTTTTTTTCGTACCCATAGTACTTAACTGTGTGATTTTTGATTTCTTGTACAAGGCCATTCTGGCCTCCGTTTTGCTTGCCGTTTGCGCCGGCGTGCCTTATTTATCGTTCTGGTCGATATCACATCAGTACTTCAAAGAGAATTACAAAAGTTTTTTTTTGTACTTTTTTTCGTACCCATAGAGTACTTAACTGTGTCATTTGTCATTCCTTGTACAAGACCATTCTGGCCTCCGTTTTGCATGCCGTTTGCGCGGGCATGCTTTATTAATCGTTCTGGTCGATATCACATCAGTACTTCAAAGAGAATTTCAAACGTTTTTTTTCGTACTTTGTTTTGTACCCATAGAGTACTTAACGGTGTGATTTTTGATTCTTTGTACAAGGTCATTCTGACCTCCGTTTTGCTTGCCGTTTGCGCCGGCGTGCCTTATTTATCGTTCTGGTCGTTAACACATTAGTACTTCAATGAGAATTACAAACGTTCTTTTCGTACTTTGTTTTGTACCCATAGAGTACTTAACGGTGTGATTTTTGATTCCTTGTACAAGGCCATTCTGACCTCCGTTTTGCTTGCCGTTTGCACCGGTGTACCTTATTTGTCGTTCTAGTCGATACCACATCAGTACTTCAAAGAGAATTACAAATGTTTTTTTTCATACCCATAGAGTACATAACTGTGTGATTTTTGATTCCTTGTGCAAGGCCATTCTGACCTCCGTTTTGCATGCCGTTTGCGCCGGCGTACCTTATTTATCATTCTGGTCGATATCACATCAGTACTTCAACGAGAATTACAAACGTTTTTTTTCGTACTCTTTTTTGTACCCATAGAGTACTTAACGGTGTGATTTTTGATTCCTTGTACAAATCCATTCTGGCCTCCGTTTTGCATGCCGTTTGCGCTTGCGTGCCTTATTTATCGTTCTGGTCGATATCACATCAGTACTTCAAAGAGAATTACAAACGTTTTTTTTCATACTTCTTTTCATACCCATAGAGTACTTAACTGTGTGATTTTTGATTCCTTATACAAGGCCATTCTGGCCTCCATTTTGCTTGCCGATTGCGATGGCATGCCTTATTCATTGTTCTGGTCTATATCACATCAGTACTTCAAAGAGAATTACAAACATTTTTTTCGTACTCTTTTTTGTACCCTTAGAGTACTTAACGTTGTGATTTTTGATTCCATGCAAAAGGCCATTCTGGCCTCCGTTTTGCTTGCCGTTTGCACCGGCGTGCCTTATTTATCGTTCTGTTCGATATCACATCAATACTTCAAAGAGAATTACAAACATTTTTTTTTGTACTCTTTTTTTACTCATATAGTACTTAACGGTGTGATTTTTTATTCTTTGTAAAAGGCCATTCTGGACTCCGTTTTGCTTGCCATTTGCGACGGCGTGCCTTATTTATCGTTCTGGTCGATATCACATCAGTACTTCAAAAGGGAATTACGAACATTTTTTTTTCGTACTCTTTTTTGTACCTATAGAGTACTTAACGGTGTGATTTTTGATTCCTTGTATAAGGCCATTCTGATCTCCGTTTTGCTTGCCGTTTGCGCCGGCGTACCTTATTTATCGTTTTGGTCGATACCACATCAGTACTTCAAAGAGAATTACAAAAGTTTTTTTCAGACTTTTTTTTCGTTCCCATAGAGTACATAACTGTGTGATTTTTGGTTCATTGTACAAGGCCATTCTGGCCTCCGTTTTGCTGTCCGTTTGCGCCGGCGTGCCTTATTTACCGTTCTGGTCGATATCACATCATTACTTCAAAGAGAATTACAAATGTTTTTTTTCGTACTTTTTTATCGTACCCATAGAGTACATAATTGTGTGATTTTTGATTCCTTGTACAAGTCCATTCTGACCTCCGTTTTGCATGCCGTTTGCGCCGGCGTACCTTATTTATCATTCTGGTCGATATCACATCAGTACTTCAACGAGAATTACAAACGTTTTTTTCGTACTCTTTTTGTACCCATAGAGTACTTAACGGTGTGATTTTTGATTCCTTGTACAAATCCATTCCGGCCTCAGTTTTGCTTGCCGTTTGCGCTTGCGTGCCTTATTTATCGTTCTGGTCAATATCACATCAGTACTTCAAAGAGAATTACAAACGTTTTTTTTCATACTTCTTTTCATACCCATAGAGTACTTAACTGTGTGATTTTTGATTCCTTATACAAGGCCATTCTGGCCTCCGTTTCGCTTGCCGATTGCGCCGGCATGCCTTATGTATTGTTCTGGTCTATATCACATCAGTACTTCAAAGAGAATTACAAACGTTTTTTTCGAACTCTTTTTTGTACCCTTAGAGTACTTAGCGGTGTGATTTTTGATTCCATGCAAAAGGCCATTCTGGACTCCGTTTTGCTTGCCGTTTGCACCGGCGTGCCTTATTTATCGTTCTGTTCGATATCTCATCAATACTTCAAAGAGAATTACAAACGTTTTTTTTTCGTACTCTTTTTTACGCATAGAGTACTTAACGGTGTGATTTTTTATTCCTTGTAAAAGGCCATTCTGGACTCCGTTTTGCTTGCCGTTTGCGACGGCGTGCCTTATTCATCGTTCTGGTCGATATCACATCAGTACTTCAAAAGGGAATTACAAACATTTTTTTTCGTACTCTTTTTTGTACCTATAGAGTACTTAACGGTGTGATTTTTGATTCCTTGTACAAGGTCATTCTGATCTCCGTTTTGCTTGCCCTTTGTGCCGGCGTACCTTATTTATCGTTTTGGTCGATACCACATCAGTACTTCAAAGAGAATTACAAAAGTTTTTTTTCATACTTTTTTTTCATTCCCATAGAGTACTTAACTGTGTGATTTTTGATTCCTTGTACAAGGCCATTCTGGCCTCCGTTTTGCTTGCCGTTTGCGCCGGCGTGCCTTATTTATCGTTCTGGTCGATACCACATCACTACTTCAAAGAGAATTACAAACGTTTTTTTTCGTACTTTTTTTACCCATAGAGTACTTAACTGTGTGATTTTTGATTCCTTGTACAAGGCCATTCTGGCCTCCGTTTTGCTTGCCGTTTGCGCCGGCGTGCCTTATTTATCGTTCTGGTCGATATCACATCAGTACTTCAAAGAGAATTACATATGTTTTTTTCGTACCCATAGAGTACTTAACTGTGTGATTTTTGATTCCTTGTACAAGGCCATTCTGGCCTCCGTTTTGCTTGCCGTTTGCGCCGGCGTGCCTTATTTATCGTTCTGGTCGATATCACATCAGTACTTCAAAGAGAATTACAAAAGTTTTTTTCGTACTTTTTTTCGTACCCATAGAGTACTTTAATTGTGTGATTTTTGATTTCTTGTACAAGGCCATTCTGGCCTCCGTTTTGCTTGCCGTTTGCGCCGGCGTGCCTTATTTATCGTTCTGGTCGATATCACATCAGTACTTCAAAGAGAATTACAAACATTTTTTTCGTACCCATAGAGTACTTAACTGTGTGATTTTTGATTCCTTGTTCAAGGCCATTATGGCCTCCGTTTTGCTTGCCGTTTGTGCCGGCGTGCCTTATTTATCGTTCTGGTCGATATCACATCAGCACTTCAAAGAGAATAAAAAACATTTTTTTTTCGTAACTTTTTTTGTACCCATAGAGTACTTAACGGTGTGAACTTTGATTCTTTGTACAAGGCCATTCTGGCCTCCGTTTTTCTAGCCGTTTGTGCCGGCGTGCCTTATTTATCGTTATGGTCGATATCACGTCAGTACTTCAAAGAGAATTACACACGTTTTTTTCGTACTTTTTTTGTACCCGTAGAGTACTTAACGGTGTTATTTTGATACCTTGTACAAGGTCATTCTGGCATCCGTTTTGATTGCCGTTTGCGCCGGCGTGCCTTATTTATCGTTCTGGTCGATATTACATCATTACTTCGAAGAGAATTACAAACGTTTTTTTCGTACCCATAGAGTACTTAACTGTGTTATTTTTGATTCCTTGTACAAGAACATTTTGGCCTCCGTTTTGCTTGCCGTTTGCACCGCCATGCCTTATTTAACGTTCTGGTCGATATCACATCTGTACTTCAAAGAGAATTACAAACGTTTTTATTCATACTCTTTTTCGTACCCATAGAGTACTTAACGGTGTGATTTTTTATTCCTTGTACAAGGCCCTCGGACGTGCCTTATTTATCGTTCTGGTCGATAACACATCAGTACTTCAATAAGAATTACAAACGTGTTTTTTCGTGCTTTGTTTCGTACCCATAGAGTACTTAACTGTGTGATTTTTGATTCCTTGTACAAGGCCATTCTGCCCTCCGTTTTGCTTGCCGTTTTCGCCGGCGTGCCTTATTTATAGTTCTGGTCGATATCACATCAGTACTTCAAAGAGAATTACAAACGTTTTTTTCGTACTTTTTTTCGTACCCATAGGGTACTTAACTGTGTAATTTTTGATTCCTTGTACAAGGCCATTCTGGACTCCATTTTACTTGCCGTTTGCGCCGGCGTGCCTTATTTATCGTTCTGGTCGATATCACATAGTACTTCAAAGAGAATTACAAACGTTTTTTTCGTACTTTTTTTTCATACCCATAGAATACTTAACTGTGTGATTTTTGATTACTTGTACAAGGCCATTCTGGCCTCCGTTTTGCATGCCGTTTGCGGCGGCGTGCCTTATTTATCGTTCTGGTCGATATCACATCAGTACTTCAAAGAGAATTACAAACGTTTTTTCGTACTTTTTTTTCATGCCCATAGAGTACTTAACTGTTTCATTTTTGATTTCGTGTACAAGGCCATTCTGGCCACCGTTTTGCTTGCCGTTTGCGGCGGCATGCCTTATTTATCGTTCAGGTCGATATCACATCAGTACTTCAAAGAGAATTACAAACGTTTTTTTTCGTACTTTTTTTCGTACCCATGGAGCACTTAACGGTGTGATTTTTTATTCCTTGTACAAGGCCATTCTGGCCACCGTTTTTTTTCGTGCTTTGTTTCGTACCCATAGAGTACTTAACTGTGTGATTTTTGATTCCTTGTACAAGTCCATTCTGCCCTCCGTTTTGCTTGCCGTTTGCGCCGGCGTGCTCTTATTTATCATTGTGGTCGAAAACACATCAGTACTTCAATGAGAATTACAAACGTTTTTTTTCATACTTTGTTTTGTACCCATAGAGTACTTAACGGAGAGATTTTTGATTCCTTGTACAAGTCCATTCTGACCTCCGTTTTGCTTGCCGTTTGCGCCGGCGTGCCTTATTTATCGTTCTGGTCGATATCACATCAGTACTTCAAAGAGAATTACAAATGTTTTTTTTCGTACTTTTTTTCGTACCCATAGAGTACTTAACTGTGTGATTTTTGATTCCTTGTACAAGGCCATTCTGGCCTCCGTTTTGCTTTCCGTTTGCGCCGGCGTGCCTTATTTATCGTTCTGGTCGATATCACATCAGTACTTCAAAGAGAATTACAAATGTTTTTTTCGTACTTTTTTTCGTACCCATAGAGTACTTAACTGTGTGATTTTTGATTCCTTGTACAAGGCCATTCTGGCCTCCGTTTTGCTTGCCGTTTGCGCCGGCGTGCCTTATTTATCGTTCTGGTCGATATCACATCAGTACTTCAAAGAGAATTACAAACGTTTTTTTTCATCTTTTTTTCGTACCCATAGAGTACTTAACTGTGTGATTTTTGATTCCTTGTACAAGGCCATTCTGGCCTCCGTTTTGCTTGCCGTTTGCGCCGGCGTGCCTTATTTATCGTTCTGGTCGATATCACATCAGTACTTCAAAGAGAATTACAAACTTTTTTTTTCGTACTTTTTTTCGTACCCATAGAGTACTTAACTGTGTGATTTTTGATTCCTTGTACAAGGCCATTCTGGCCTCCGTTTTGCTTGCCGTTTGCACCGGCGTGCCTTATTTATCGTTCTGGTCGATATCACATCAGTACTTCAAAGAGAATTACAAATGTTTTTTTTCGTACTTTTTTTCGTACCCATAGAGTACTTAACTGTGTGATTTTTGATTCCTTGTACAAGGCCATTCTGGCCTCCGTTTTGCTTGCCGTTTGCGCCGGCGTGCCTTATTTATCGTTCTGGTCGATATCACATCAGTACTTCAAAGAGAATTACAAACGTTTTTTTTCGTACTTTTTTTTACCCATAGAGTACTTAACTGTGTGATTTTTGATTCCTTGTACAAGGCCATTCTGGCCTCCGTTTTGCTTGCCGTTTGCGCCGGCGTGCCTTATTTATCGTTCTGGTCGATATCACATCAGTACTTCAAAGAGAATTACAAATGTTTTTTTCGTACCCATAGAGTACTTAACTGTGTGATTTTTGATTCCTTGTACAAGGCCATTCTGGCCTCCGTTTTGCTTGCCGTTTGCGCCGGCGTGCCTTATTTATCGTTCTGGTCGATATCACATCAGTACTTCAAAGAGAATTACAAACGTTTTTTTTCGTACTTTTTTTCGTACCCATAGAGTACTTAACTGTGTGATTTTTGATTCCTTGTACAAGGCCATTCTGGCCTCCGTTTTGCTTGCCGTTTGCGCCGGCGTGCCTTATTTATCGTTCTGGTCGATATCACATCAGTACTTCAAAGAGAATTACAAACATTTTTTTCGTACCCATAGAGTACTTAACTGTGTGATTTTTGATTCCTTGTACAAGGCCATTCTGGCCTCCGTTTTGCTTGCCGTTTGCGCCGGCGTGCCTTATTTATCGTTCTGGTCGATATCACATCAGTACTTCAAAGAGAATTACAAACTTTTTTTTCGTACTTTTTTTCATACCCATAGAGTACTTAACTTTGTGATTTTTGATTTCTTGTACAAGGCCATTCTGGTCTCCGTTTTGCTTGCCGTTTGCGCCGGCGTGCCTTATTTATCGTTCTGGTCGATATCACATCAGTACTTCAAAGAGAATTACAAACGTTTTTTTTCGTACTTTTTTTGTACCCATAGAGTACTTAACTGTGTGATTTTTGATTCCTTGTACAAGGCCATTCTGGCCTCCGTTTTGCTTGCCGTTTGCGCCGGCGTGCCTTATTTATCGTTCTGGTCGATATCACATCAGTACTTCAAAGAGAATTACAAACGTTTTTTTTCGTACCCATAGAGTACTTAACTGTGTGATTTTTGATTCCTTGTACAAGGCCATTCTGGCCTCCGTTTTGCTTGCCGTTTGCGCCGGCGTGCCTTATTTATCGTTCTGGTCGATATCACATCAGTACTTCAAAGAGAATTACAAACGTTTTTTCATACTTTTTTTCGTACCCATAGAGTACTTAACGTGTGATTTTTTATTCCTTGTACAAGGCCCTCGGACGTGCCTTATTTATCGTTTCCGTCGATAACACATCAAGATTTCAATAAGAATTACAAACGTTTTTTCGGCTTTGTTTCGCACTCCATAGAGTACTTAACTTGTGATTTTTGATTCCTTGTACAAGGCCATTCTCGCCTCCGCTTTGCTTGCCGTTGCCGGCGTCTTTATTTATAGTTCTCGTCGATATCACATCAAGATTTCAAAGAGAATTACAAACGTTTTTTCAGATTTTTTTCGTACCATAGAGTACTTAATGTAATTTTGATTCCTTGTACAAGGCCATTCTGACTCCATTTTGCTTGCCGTTTGCGCCGGCGTGCCTTATTTATCGTTCTGGTCGATATCACATCAGTACTTCAAAGAGAATTACAAACGTTTTTTTTTCGTACCCATAGAGTACTTAACTGTGTGATTTTTGATTCCTTGTACAAGGCCATTCTGGCCTCCGTTTTGCTTGCCGTTTGCGCCGGCGTGCCTTATTTATCGTTCTGGTCGATATCACATCAGTACTTCAAAGAGAATTACAAACGTTTTTTTCGTACTTTTTTTCATGCCCATAGAGTACTTAACTGTGTGATTTTTGATTCCTTGTACAAGGCCATTCTGGCCTCCGTTTTGCTTGCCGTTTGCGCCGGCGTGCCTTATTTATCGTTCTGGTCGATATCACATCAGTACTTCAAAGAGAATTACAAACGTTTCACTTTTTTTCGGACTTTGTTTCGTACCCATAGAGTACTTAACCGTGTGATTTTTGATTCCTTGTACAAGTCCATTCTGCCTCCGTTTTGCTTGCTTGCGCCAAGGTTTTATTTATCATTGTGGTCGATATCACATCAGTACTTCAAAGAGAATTACAAATGTTTTTTTTCGTACTTTTTTTCGTACCCATAGAGTACTTAACTGTGTGATTTTTGATTCCTTGTACAAGGCCATTCTGGCCTCCGTTTTGCTTGCCATTTGCGCCGGCGTGCCTTATTTATCGTTCTGGTCGATATCACATCAGTACTTCAAAGAGAATTACAAATGTTTTTTTAATACTTTTTTTTCGTACCCATAGAGTACTTAACTGTGTGATTTTTGATTCCTTGTACAAGGCCATTCTGGCCTCCGTTTTGCTTGCCGTTTGCGCCGGCGTGCCTTATTTATCGTTCTGGTCGATATCACATCAGTACTTCAAAGAGAATTACAAACGTTTTTTTTCGTACTTTTTTTCGTACCCATAGAGTACTTAACTGTGTGATTTTTGATTCATTGTACAAGGCCATTCTGGCCTCCGTTTTGCTTGCCGTTTGCGCCGGCGTGCCTTATTTATCGTTCTGGTCGATATCACATCAGTACTTCAAAGAGAATTACAAACGTTTTTTTTTCGTACTCTTTTTCGTACCCATAGAGTACTTAACCGTGTGATTTTTGATTCCTTGTACAAGGCCATTCTGGCCTCCGTTTTTCTTGCCGTTTGCGCCGGCGTGCCTTATTTATCGTTCTGGTCGATATCACATCAGTACTTCAAAGAGAATTACAAATGTTTTTTTTCGTACTTTTTTTCGTACCCATAGAGTACTTAATTGTGTGATTTTTGATTCTTGTACAAGGCCATTCTGGCCTCCGTTTTGCTTGCCGTTTGCACCGGCGTGCCTTATTTATCGTTCTGGTCGATATCACATCAGTACTTCAAAGAGAATTACAAAAGTTTTTTAACTGTCTCATTTTTGATTCCTTGTACAAGACCATTCTGGCCTCCGTTTTGCATGCCGTTTGCACGGGCATGCTTTATTAATCGTTCTGGTCGATATCACATCAATACTTCAAAGAGAATTTCAAACGTTTTTTTCGTACTTTGTTTTGTACCCATAGAGTACTTAACAGTGTGATTTTTGATTCTTTATACAAGGTCATTCTGACCTCCGTTTTGCTTGCCGTTTGCGCCGGCGTGCGTTATTTATCGTTCTGGTCGTTAGCACATTAGTACTTCAATGAGAATTAGAAACCTTCTTTTCGTACTTTGTTTTGTACCCATAGAGTACTTAACGGTGTGATTTTTGATTCCTTGTACAAGGCCATTCTGACCTCCGTTTTGCTTGCCGTTTGCGCCGGTGTACCTTATTTATCATTCTAGTCGATACCACATCAGTACTTCAAAGATAATTACAAATGTTTTTTTTCGTACTTTTTTTCGTACCCATATAGTCCTTAACTGTGTGATTTTTGGTTCATTGTACAAGGCCATTCTGGCCTCCGTTTTGCTGTCCGTTTGAGCCGGCATGCCTTATTTATCGTTCTGGTCGATATCACATCAGTACTTCAAAGAGAATTACAAATGTTTTTTTTCGCACATTTTTTCGTACCAATAGAGTACATAACAGTGTGATTTTTGATTCCTTGTACAAGGCCATTCTGGCATCCGTTTTGCATGCCGTTTGCGCAGGCGTGCCTTATTTATCATTCTGGTCGATATCACATCAGTACTTCAACGAGAATTAAAAACGTTTTTTTTCGTACTCTTTTTTGTACCCATAGAGTACTTAACGGTGTGATTTTTGATTACTTGTACAAATCCATTCTGGCCTCCGTTTTGCTTGCCGTTTGCGCCGGCGTGCCTTATTTATCGTTTTGGTCGATATCACATCAGTACTTCAATGAGAATTACAAACGTTTTATTTCATACTTTTTTTCATACCCACAGAGTACTTAACTGTGTGATTTTTGATTCCTTATACAAGGCCATTCTGGCCTCCGTTTTGCTTGCCGATTACGCCGGCGTGTCTTATTTATTGTTCTGATCTATATCACATCAGTACTTCAAAGAGAATTACAAACATTTTTTTCGTACTCTTTTTTGTACCCTTAGAGTACTTAACGGTGTGATTTTTGATTCCTTGCACAAGGCCATTCTGGCCTCCATTTTGCTTGCCGTTTGCACCGGCGTGCCTTATTTATCGTTCTGTTCGATATCAAATCAATACTTCAAAGAGAATTACAAACGTTTTTTTTTTCGTACTCTTTTTTTTCCCATAGAGTACTTAACGGTGTGATTTTTGATTCCTTGTACAAGGCCATTCTGGACTCCGTTTCGCTTGCCGTTTGCGCCGGCATGCCTTATTTATCGTTCTGGTCGATACCACATCAGTACTTCAAAATTAATTACAAAAGTTTTTTTTCATACTTTTTTTCGTTCCCATAGAGTACTTAACTGTGTGATTTTTGATTCCTTGTACAAGGCAATTCTGGCCTCCGTTTTGCTTGCCGTTTGCGCCGGTGAACCTTATTTATCGTTCTGGCCGATATCACATCAGTACTTCAAAGAGAATTACAAACGTTTTTTTCGTACTTATTTTTGTACCCATAGAATACTTAACGGTGTGATTCTAGCCTCCGTTTTGATTGCCGTTTGCGCCGGCGTGCCTTATTTATCGTTCTGGTCGATAACACATCAGTACTTCAAAGAGAATTACAAACGTTTTTTTCGTAGTCATTTTTGTACCCATAGTGTACTTAACAGGGTGAATTTTGATTCCTTGTACAAGGCCATCCTGGCCTCCGTTTTGCTTGGCGTTTGCACCGGCATGACTTATTTATCGTTCTAGTCGATATCACTTCAGTACTTCAAAGTGAATTACAAACGTTTTTTTTCGTACTTTTTTTTGTACCCATAAAGTACTTAACGGTGTGATTCTGGCCTCTGATTTGCTTGCCGTTTGCGCCGGTGTGACTTATTTATCGTTCTGGTCGATATCAGATCAGTACTTCAAAGAGAATTAAAACATTTTATTTCGTAACTTTTTTTGTACACATAGAGTACTTAACGGTGTGAATTTTGATTCCTTGTACAAGGCCATTCTGGCCTCCGTTTTGCTTGCCGTTTGCGCCGGCGTGCCTTATTTATCCTTCAGGTCGATAACACATCAGTACTTGAATGAGAATTACAAATGTTTTTCTTCGTACTTTGTTTCGTACCCATAGAGTACTTAACTGTGTGATTTTTTATTCCTTGTACAAGGACATTCTGACCTCCATTATGCTTGCCGTTTGCGCCGGTGAACGTTATTTATCGTTCTTGTCGATATCACATCAAGATTTCAAAGAGAATTACAAACGTTTTTTTCGTACTTATTTTTGTACCCATAGAGTACTTAACGGTGTGATTCTAGCCTCCGTTTTGCTTGCCGTTTGCGCCGGCGTGCCTTATTTATTGTTCTGGTCGATATCACATCAAGATTTCAAAGAGAATTACAAACATTTTTTTCATACTCTTTTTTGTACCCATAGTGTACTTAACGGGGTGAATTTTGATTCCTTGTACAAGGCCATTCTGGCCTCCGTTTTGCTTGTCGTTTGCACCGGCATGCCTTATTTATCGTTCTCGTCGATATCACATCAAGATTTCAAAGAGAATTACAAACGTTTTTTTTCGTACTTATTTTTGTACCCATAGAGTAATTAACGGTGTGATTTTGGCCTCCGATTTGCTTGCCGTTTGCGCCGGCGTGCCTTATTTATCGTTCTGGTCAATATCACATCAAGACATCAAAGAGAATTAAAAACATTTTTTTTCGTAACTTTTTTTGTACCCATAGAGTACTTAACGGAGTGAATTTTGATTCTTTGTACAAGGCCATTCTGGCCTCCGTTTTGCTTGCTGTTTACACCGGCGTGCCTTATTTATCGTTCTGGTCGATAACACATCAAGATTTCAATGAGAATTACAAATGTATTTCTTCGTACTTTGTTTAGTACCCATAGAGTATTTAACAGTGTGATTTTTGATTCCTTGTACAAGGACATTCTGACCTCCGTTTTGCTTGCCGTTTGCGCCAGTGAACCTTATTTATCGTTCTGGTCGATATCACATCAAGATTTCAAAGAGAATTACAAACGTTTTTTTTCGTACTTATTTTTGTACCCATAGAGTACTTAACGGTGTGATTCTGGCCTCCGTTTTGATTGCCGCTTAACACAAGGCTTTTATTTATCGCTCGGTCGATGTCACATCAAGATTTCAAAGAGAATTACAAACGCTTTTTCAGACTTTTTGTACCCATAGAGTACTTAACTGCTTGATTTTGATTCCTTGTACAAAGCCATTCTCGACCTCCGCTTTGTTTGCCGCTTATGCTCACAGATCTTATTTATCGTTCGTCGATACCACATCAAGACATCAAAGAGAATTACAAAAGTTTTTTTCATACTTTTTTCGCACTCCATAGAGTACTTAATCGTGTGATTTTTGATTCTTGTACAAGGCCATTCGCCTCCGCTTTGCTTGCCGCTTATACCGCGGCCTTTTATTTATTGTTCGGTCGATATCTCATCAAGATTTCAAAGATAATTACAAACGCTTTTTTCAGATTTTTTCGAGACCCATAGAGTAATTTAATTGTGTGATTTTTGATTCCTTGTACAAGACCATTCCGCCTCCGCTTTTTCATGCCGCTTATGCTGGCGCGTTTTATTTATCGCTCGTCGATATCACATCAAGATTTCCAAAGAGAATTTCAAACGCTTTTTTCAGATTTTGTTTTGTACCCATAGAGTATTTAATCGTATGATTTCGATTCTTGTACATGGCCATTCGCCTCCGCTTTGCTTTGCCGCTTATACCGGCGGTTTTATTTATCGTTCTGGTCGATATCACTTCAGTACATTAAAGAGAATTACAAACATTTTTTTTCATACTTTTTTTCGTACCCATAGAGTACTTAACTGTGTGATTTTTGATTCCTTGTACAAGGCCATTATCGCCTCCGTTTTGCTTGCCGTTTGCACCGGCGTGCCTTATTTATCGTTCTGGTCGATATCACATCAGTACTTCAAAGAGAATTACAAAAGTTTTTAACTGTGTCATTTTTGATTCCTTGTACAAGACCATTCTGGCCTCCGTTTTGCATGCCGTTTACGCGGGCATGCTTTATTAATCGTTCTGGTCGATATCACATCAGTACTTCAAAGAGAATTTCAAACGTTTTTTTTCATACTTTGTTTTGTACCCATAGAGTACTTAACAGTGTGATTTTTGATTCTTTGTACAAGGTCATTCTGACCTCCGTTTTGCTTGCCGTTTGCGCCGGCGTGCGTTATTTATCGTTCTGGTCGTTAGCACATTAGTACTTCAATGAGAATTACAAACCTTCTTTTCGTACTTTGTTTTGTACCCATAGAGTACTTAACGGTGTGATTTTTGATTCCTTGTACAAGGCCATTCTGACCCCCGTTTTGCTTGCCGTTTGCGCCGGTGTACCTTATTTATCGTTCTAGTAGATACCACATCAGTACTTCAAAGATAATTACAAATGTTTTTTTTCGTACTTTTTTTCGTACCCATAGAGTCTTTAACTGTGTGATTTTTGGTTCATTGTACAAGGCCATTCTGGCCTCCATTTTGCTGTCCGTTTGAGCCGGCGTGCCTTATTTATCGTTCTGGTCGATATCACATCAGTACTTCAAAGAGAATTACAAATGTTTTTTTTCGCACATTTTTTCGTACCCATAGAGTACATAACTGTGTGATTTTTGATTCCTTGTACAAGGCCATTCTGGCATCCGTTTTGCATGCCGTTTGCGCAGGCGTGCCTTATTTATCATTCTGGTCGATATCACATCAGTACTTCAACGAGAATTACAAACGTTTTTTTTCGTACTCTTTTTTGTACCCATAGAGTACTTAACGGTGTGATTTTTGATTCCTTGTACAAATCCATTCTGGCCTCCGTTTTTCTTGCCGTTTGCGCCGGCGTACCTTATTTATCGTTTTGGTCGATATCACATCAGTACTTCAATGAGAATTACAAACGTTTTATTTCATACTTTTTTTCATACCCACAGAGTACTTAACTGTGTGATTTTTGATTCCTTATACAAGGCCATTCTGGCCTCCGTTTTGCTTGCCGATTGCGCCGGCGTGTCTTATTTATTGTTCTGATCTATATCACATCAGTACTTCAAAGAGAATTACAAACGTTTTTTTCGTACTCTTTTTTGTACCCTTAGAGTACTTAACGGTGTGATTTTTGATTCCTTGCACAAGGCCATTCTAGCCTCCATTTTGCTTGCCGTTTGCACCAGCGTGCCTTATTTATCGTTCTGTTCGATATCAAATCAATACTTCAAAGAAAATTACAAACGTTTTTTTTTCGTACTCTTTTTTTTCCCATAGAGTACTTAACGGTGTGATTTTTGATTCCTTGTACAAGGCCATTCTGGACTCCGTTTTGCTTGCCGTTTGCGCCGGCATGCCTTATTTATCGTTCTGGTCGATACCACATCAGTACTTCAAAGAGAATTACAAAAGTTTTTTTTCATACTTTTTTTCGTTCCCATAGAGTACTTAACTGTGTGATTTTTGATTCCTTGTACAAGGCAATTCTGGCCTCCGTTTTGCTTGCCGTTTGCGCCGGTGAACCTTATTTATCGTTCTGGCCGATATCACATCAGTACTTCAAAGAGAATTACAAACGTTTTTTTCGTACTTATTTTTGTACCCATAGAGTACTTAACGGTGTGATTCTAGCCTCCGTTTTGATTGCCGTTTGCGCCGGCGTGCCTTATTTATCGTTCTGGTCGATAACACATCAGTACTTCAAAGAGAATTACAAACGTTTTTTTCGTACTCATTTTTGTACCCATAGTGTACTTAACGGGGTGAATTTTGATTCCTTGTACAAGGCCATTCTGGCCTCCGTTTTGCTTGTCGTTTGCACCGGCATGACTTATTTATCGTTCTGGTCGATATCACTTCAGTACTTCAAAGTGAATTACAAACGTTTTTTTTCGTACTTTTTTTTGTACCCATAAAGTACTTAACGGTGTGATTCTGGCCTCTGATTTGCTTGCCGTTTGCGCCGGTGTGACTTATTTATCGTTCTGGTCGATATCAGATCAGTACTTCAAAGAGAATTAAAACATTTTATTTCGTAACTTTTTTTGTACCCATAGAGTACTTAACGGTGTGAATTTTGATTCCTTGTACAAGGCCATTCTGGCCTCTGTTTTGCTTGCCGTTTGCGCCGGCGTGCCTTATTTATCCTTCAGGTCGATAACACATCAGTACTTGAATGAGAATTACAAATGTTTTTATTCGTACTTTGTTTCGTACCCATAGAGTACTTAACTGTGTGATTTTTTATTCCTTGTACAAGGACATTCTGACCTCCATTATGCTTGCCGTTTGCGCCGGTGAACCTTATTTATCGTTCTTGTCGATATCACATCAAGATTTCAAAGAGAATTACAAACGTTTTTTTCGTACTTATTTTTGTACCCATAGAGTACTTAACGGTGTGATTCTAGCCTCCGTTTTGCATGCCGTTTACGCCGGCGTGCCTTATTTATTGTTCTGGTCGATATCACATTAGTACTTCAAAGAGAATTACAAACATTTTTTTCATACTCTTTTTTGTACCCATAGTGTACTTAACGGGGTGAATTTTGATTCCTTGTACAAGGCCATTCTGGCCTCCGTTTTTCTTGTCGTTTGCACCGACATGCCTTATTTATCGTTCTGGTCGATATCACATCAAGATTTCAAAGAGAATTACAAACGTTTTTTTTCGTACTTATTTTTGTACCCATAGAGTAATTAACGGTGTGATTTTGGCCTCCGATTTGCTTGCCGTTTGCGCCGGCGTGCCTTATTTATCGTTCTGGTCAATATCACATCAAGACATCAAAGAGAATTAAAAACATTTTTTTTCGTAACTTTTTTTGTACCCATAGAGTACTTAACGGAGTGAATTTTGATTCTTTGTACAAGGCCATTCTGGCCTCCGTTTTGCTTGCTGTTTGCGCCGGCGTGCCTTATTTATCGTTCTGGTCGATAACACATCAGTACTTCAATGAGAATTACAAATGTATTTCTTCGTACTTTGTTTAGTACCCATAGAGTATTTAACAGTGTGATTTTTGATTCCTTGTACAAGGATATTCTGACCTCCATTTTGCTTGCCGTTTGCGCCAGTGAACCTTATTTATCGTTCTGGTCGATATCACATCAGTACTTCAAAGAGAATTACAAACGTTTTTTTTCGTACTTATTTTTGTACCCATAGAGTACTTAACGGTGTGATTCTGGCCTCCGTTTTGATTGCCATTTGCGCCGCGTGTTTTATTTATCGCTCGGTCGATGTCACATCAAGATTAAAGAGAATTACAAACGCTTTTTTCAGACTCATTTTTGTACCCATAGAGTACTTAATCGCTTGATTTTTGATTCCTTGTACAAAGCCATTCTCGACCTCCGCTTTTGCTTGCCGTTTATACCAAGCGCATCTTATTTATCGCTCGTCGATACCACATCAAGATTTCAAAGAGAATTACAAAAGTTTTTTTCATACTTTTTTCGTACCCATAGAGTACTTAACTGTGTGATATTTGATTCCTTGTACAAGGCCATTCTGGCCTCCGTTTTGCTTGCCGTTTGCGCCGGCGTGCCTTATATATCGTTCTGGTCGATATCACATCAGTACTTCAAAGGTAATTACAAACGATTTTTTCGTCCATAGAGTACTTAACTGTGTGATTTTTGATTCCTTGTACAAGACCATTCGCCTCCGCTTTTCATGCCGCTTATGCTGGCGTCTTTATTTATCGCTCGGTCGATATCACATCAAGATTTCAAAGAGAATTACAAACATTTTTTTTCGTACTTTGTTTTGTACCCATAGAGTACTTAACTGTGTGATTTTTGATTCCTTGTACAAGGCCATTCTGACCTCCGTTTTGCTTGCCGTTTGCGCCGGCGTACCTTATTTATCGTTCTGGTCGATACCACATCAGTACTTCAAAGAGAATTACAAAAGTTTTTTTTCATACTTTTTTCTCGTTCCCATAGAGTACTTAACTGTGTGATTTTTGATTCCTTGTACAAGGCCATTTTGGCCTCCGTTTTGCTTGCCGTTTGAGCCGGTGAACCTTATTTATCGTTCTGGTCGATATCACATCAGTACTTCAAAGAGAATTACAAATGTTTTTTTCGTACTTATTTTTGTATCCATAGAGTACTTAACGGTGTGATTCTAGCCTCCGTTTTTCTTGCCATTTGCGCCGGCGTGCCTTATTTATCGTTCTGGTCGATATCATATCAGTACTTCAAAGAGAATTACAAACGTTTTTTTCGTACTCATTTTAGTACCCATAGAGTACTTAACGGTTTGATTTTTGATTCCTTGTACAAGGCCATTCTGGCCTCCGTTTTGCTTGCTGTTTGTGCCGGCGTGCCTTACTTATTGTTCTGGTCGATATCACATCAGTACTTCAAAGATAATTACAAACGTTTTTTTTCGTACTTTCTTTCGTACCCATAGAGTACTTAACTGTGTGATTTTTGTACAAGACAATTCTGGCCTCCGTTTTGCATGCCGTTTGCGCGGGCGAGCCATATTTATCGTCCTGGTCGATATCACATCAGTACTTCAAAGAGAATTTCAAACGTTTTTTTTCGCACTTTGTTTTGTACCCATAGAGTATTTAACGGTGTGATTTTTGATTCCTTGTACAAGGCCATTCTGACCTCCGTTTTGCTTGCCGTTTGCGCCGGCGTGCCTTATTTATCGTTCTGGTCGTTAACACATCAGTAATTCAATGAGAATTACAAACATTTTTTTCGTACTTTGTTTTGTACCCATATAGTACTTAACGGTGTGATTTTTGATTCATTGTACAAGGTCATTCTGGCCTCCGTTTAATTGTCCGTTTGCGCCGGCGTGCCTTATTTATCATTCTGGTCGATATCACATCAGTATTTCAAAGAGTATTAAAAATGTTTTTTTCGTACTTTTTTCGTACCCACAGAGTACATAACTTTGTGATTTTTGATTCCTTGTACAAGGCCATTATGGCCTCCGTTTTGCTTGCCGTTTGCGCTGGTGAACATTATTTATCGTTCTGGTCGATATCACATCAGTACTTCAATGAGAATTACAAAACGTTTTTTTTCGTACTTATTTTGGTACCCCTAGAGTACTTAACGGTGTTATACTGGCCTCCGTTTTGCTTGCCGTTTGCACCGGCGTGCCTTATTTATCGTTCCGGTCGATATCACATCAGTACTTCAAAGAGAATTCCAAACATTTTTTTTTCGTACTCTTTTTTGTACCCATAGTGTACTTAACGGGGTGATTTTTGATTCCTTGTACAAGGCCATTCTGTCCTCCGTTTTGCTTGTCGTTTGCACAGGCATGCCTTATTTATCGTTCTGGTCGATATCACATCAGTACTTCAAAGAGAATTACAAACGTTTTTTTTCGTACTTATTTTTGTACCCATAGAGTACTTAACGGTGTGATTATGGCCTCCGATTTGCTTGCCGTTTGCGCCGGCGTGCCTTATTTATCGTTCTGGTCGATATCACATCAGTACTTCAAAGAGAATTAAAAACATTTTTTTTCGTAACTTTTTTTGTACCCATAGAGTACTTAACGGTGTGTATTTTGATTCCTTGTACAAGGCCCTTCTGGCCTCCGTTTTGCTTGCCGTTTGCGCCGACGTGCCTTATTTTTCGTTCTGGCCGATAACACATCAGTACTTCAATGAGAATTACAAATGTTTTTCTTCGTACTTTGTTTCGTACCCATAGAGTACTTAACTGTGAGATTTTTGATTCCTTGTACAAGGACATTCTGACCTCCGTTTTGCTTGCCGTTTGCGCCGGTGAACCTTATTTATCGTTCTGGTCGATATCACATCAGTACTTCAAAGAGAATTACAAACGTTTTTTTTCGTACTTATTTTTGTACCCATAGAGTACTTAACGGTGTGATTCTGGCCTCCGTTTTGCTTGCCGTTTGCGCCGGCGTGCCTTATTTATCGTTCTGGTCGATATCACATCAGTACTTCAAAGAGAATTACAACATTTTTTTTCGTACTCATTTTTGTACCCATAGAGTACTTAACGGTTTGATTTTTGATTCCTTGTACAAGGCCATTCTGACCTCCGTTTTGCTTGCCGTTTGCGCCGGCGTACCTTATTTATCGTTCTGGTCGATACCACATCAGTATTTCAAAGAGAATTACAACATTTTTTTTTCATACTTTTTTTCGTACCCATAGAATACTTAACTGTGTGATTTTTGATTCCTTTTACAAGGCCATTCTGGCCTCCGTTTTGCTTGCCGTTTGGGCCGGCGTGCCTTATTTATCATTCTGGTCGATATCACATCAGTACTTCAAAGATAATTACAACCGTTTTTTTCGTACTTTTTTCGTAGTTAACTGTGTAATTTTGGATTCCTTGTACAAGGCAATTCTGGCCTCCGTTTTGCTTGCCGTTTGCGCCGGCGTGCCTTATTTATCGTTCTTGTCGATATCACATCAAGATTTCAAAGAGAATTACAAACATTTTTTTCAGACTTTTTTTCGTACCCATAGAGTACTTAACTGTGTGATATTTGATTCCTTGTACAAGGCCATTCTGGCCTCCGTTTTGCTTGCCGTTTGCGCCGGCGTGCCTTATTTATCGTTCTGGTCTATATCACATCAGTACTTCAAAGAGAATTACAAACGTTTTTTTCGTACTTATTTTTGTACCCGTAGAGTACTTAACGGTGTTATTTTGGCCTCCGATTTGCTTGCCGTTTGCGCCGGCGTGCCCTATTTATCGTTCTGGTCAATATCACATCAGTACATCAAAGAGAATTAAAAACATTTTTTTTCGTAACTTTTTCTGTACCCATAGAGTACTTAACGGAATGAATTTTGATTCTTCGTACAAGGCCATTCTGGCCTCCGTTTTGCTTGCTGTTTGCGCCGGCGTGCCTTATTTATCGTTCTGGTCGATAACACATCAATACTTCAATGAGAATTACAAAATTTTTTCTTCGTACTTTGTTTAGTACCCATAGAGTATTTAACTGTGTGATTTTTGATTCCTTGTACAAGGACATTCTGACCTCCGTTTTGCTTGCCGTTTGCGCCAGTGAACCTTATTTATCGTTCTGGTCGATATCACATCAGTACTTCAAAGAGAATTACAAACGTTTTTTTCAGACTTATTTTTGTACCCATAGAGTACTTAACGTGTGATTCGCCTCCGCTTTTGATTGCCGCTTATACCGTGCTTTTATTTATCGCTCGGTCGATGTCACATCAAGATTTCAAAGAGAATTACAAACGCTTTTTCAGACTCATTTTTGTACCCATAGAGTACTTAACTGCTTGATTTTGATTCCTTGTACAAAGCCATTCCGACATCCGCTTTTGCTTTGCCGCTTATGCCATGCATCTTTATTTATCGCTCGTCGATACCACATCAAGATTTCAAAGAGAATTACAAAGTTTTTTCATACTTTTTTCAGACTCCATAGAGTACTTAATAAAGGTGATTTTTGATTCTTGTACAAGGCCATTCGCCTCCGCTTTGCTTTGCCGCTTATACCAAGGCCTTATTTATTGTTCTGGTCGATATCACATCAGTACTTCAAAGATAATTACAAACGTTTTTTTTCGTATTTTTTTCGTACCCATACAGTACTTAACTGTGTGATTTTTGATTCCTTGTACAAGACCATTCTGGCCTCCGTATTGCTTGCCGTTTGAGCCGGTGAACCTTATTTATCGTTCTGGTCGATATCACATCAGTAATTCAAAGAGAATTACAAACGTTTTTTTCGTACTCATTTTAGTACCCATAGAGTACTTAACGGTTTGATTTTTGATTCCTTGTACAAGGCCATTCTGGCCTCCGTTTTGCTTGCTATTTGTGCCGCGCGTGCCTTATTTATCGTTCTGGTCGATATCACATCTGTACTTCAAAGATAATTACAAACGTTTTTTTTCGTACTTTCTTTCGTACCCATAGAGTACTTAACTGTGTGATTTTTGATTCCTTGTACAAGACAATTCTGGCCTCCGTTTTGCATGCCGTTTGCGCGGGCGTGCCTTATTTATCGTTCTGGTCGATATCACATCAGTACTTCAAAGAGAATTTCAAACGTTTTTTTTCGCACTTTGTTTTGTACCCATAGAGTATTTAACGGTGTGATTTTTGATTCCGTGTACAAGGCCATTCTGACCTCCGTTTTGCTTGCCGTTTGCGCCGGCGTGCCTTATTTATCGTTCTGGTCGTTAACACATCAGTAATTCAATGAGAATTACAAACGTTTTTTTCGTACTTGGTTTTGTACCCATATAGTACTTAACGGTGTGATTTTTGATTCCTTGTACAAGGCCATTCTGACCTCCATTTTGCTTGCCATTTTTGCCGGTGTACCTTATTTATCGTTTTGGTCGATACCACATCAGTACTTAAAAGAGAATTACAAATATTTTTTTTCGTACGTACCCATAGAGTCCTTAACTGTGTGATTTTTGATTCATTGTACAAGGCCATTCTGGCCTCCGTTTAGTTGTCCGTTTGCGCCGGCGAGCCTTATTTATCATTCTGGTCGATATCACATCAGTATTTCAAAAAGTATTAAAAATGTTTTTTTTCGTACTTTTTTCGTACCCATAGAGTACATAACTTTGTGATTTTTGATTCCTTGTACAAGGCCATTATGGCCTCCGTTTTGCTTGCCGTTTGCGCTGGTGAACATTATTTATCGTTCTGGTCGATATCACATCAGTACTTCAATGAGAATTACAAAACGTTTTTTTTCGTACTTATTTTGGTACCCCTAGAGTACTTAACGGTGTGATACAGGCCTCCGTTTTGCTTGCCGTTTGCACTGGCGTGCCTTATTTATCGTTCTGGTCGATATCACATCAGTACTTCAAAGAGAATTCCAAACATTTTTTTTCGTACTCTTTTTTGTACCCATAGTGTACTTAACGGGGTGATTTTTGATTCCTTGTACAAGGCCATTCTGTCCTCCGTTTTGCTTGTCGTTTGCACAAGCATGCCTTATTTATCGTTCTGGTCGATATCACATCAGTACTTCAAAGAGAATTACAAACGTTTTTTTTCGTACTTATTTTTTTACCCATAGAGTACTTAACGGTGTGATTATGGCCTCCGATTTGCTTGCAGTTTGCGCCGGCGTGCCTTATTTATCGTTCTGGTCGATATCACATCAGTACTTCAAAGAGAATTAAAAACATTTTTTTTCGTAACTTTTTTTTGTACCCATAGAGTACTTAACGGTGTGTATTTTGATTCCTTGTACAAGGCCCTTCTGGCCTCCGTTTTGCTTGCCGTTTGCGCCGGCGTGCCTTATTTATCGTTCTGGCCGATAACACATCAGTACTTCAATGAGAATTACAAATGTTTTTCTTCGTACTTTGTTTCGTACCCATAGAGTACTTAACTGTGTGATTTTTGATTCCTTGTACAAGGACATTCTGACCTCCGTTTTGCTTGCCATTTGCGCCGGTGAACCTTATTTATCGTTCTGGTCGATATCACATCAGTACTTCAAAGAGAATTACAAACGTTTTTTTTCGTACTTATTTTTGTACCCATAGAGTACTTAACCGTGTGATTCTAGCCTCCGTTTTGCTTGCCGTTTGCGCCGGCGTGCCTTTTTATCGTTCTGGTCGATATCACATCAGTACTTCAAAGAGAATTACAAACGTTTTTTTCAGACTCATTTTTGTACCCATAGAGTACTTAACTGTGTGATTTTTGATTTCTTGTACAAGGCCATTCTGGCCTCCGTTTTGCTTGCCGTTTGCACCGGCGTGCTTTATTTATCGTTCTGGTCGATATCACATTAGTACTTCAAAGAGAATTACTTTTCGTACTTTTTTTCGTACCCATAGAATACTTAACTGTGTGATTTTTGATTCCTTGTACAAGGCCATTCTGGCCTCCGTTTTGCTTGCCGTTTGCGCCGGCGTGCCTTATTTATTGTTCTGGTCGATATCACATCAGTACTTCAAAGAGAATTACAAACGTTTTTTTTCGTACTTTTTTTCGTACCCATAGAGTACTTAACGGTGATTCTGGCCTCCGATTTGCATGCCGTTTGCGCCGGCGTGCCTTATTTATCGTGACTGGTCGATATCACATCAAGATTTCAAAGAGAATTAAAAACATTTTTTTCACATTTTTTTGTACCCATAGAGTACTTAACGGTGTGTATTTTGATTCCTTGTACAAGGCCCTTCCGGCCTCCTTATATTGCCGTTTGTGCCGGCGTCTTATTTATCGTTTGGCCGATAACACATCAAGATTTCAATGAGAATTACAAATGTTTTTTTCGTACTTTGTTTCGTACCCATAGAGTACTTAATCGTGATTTTTGATTCCTTGTACAAGGACATTCTCGACCTCCGCTTTGCTTGCCATTTGCGCCGTGAACCTTATTTATCGCTCGTCGATATCACATCAAGATTTCAAAGAGAATTACAAACATTTTTTCGTACTTATTTTTGTACCCATAGAGTACTTAACGGTGTGATTCTAGCCTCCGTTTTGCTTGCCTTTGGCGCCGGCGTGCCTTATTTATCGTTCTGGTCGATATCACATCACTACTTCAAAGAGAATTACAAACGTTTTTTTTTTGTACTCATTTTTGTACCCATATAGTACTTAACAGTTTGATTTTTGATTCCTTGTACAAGGCCATTCTGACCTCCGTTTTGCTTGCCGTTTGCGCCGGCGTACCTTATTTATCGTTCTGGTCGATACCACATCAGTACTTCAAAGAGAATTACAAAAGTTTTTTTTCATACTTTTTTCGTACCCATTGAATACTTAACTGTGTGATTTTTGATTCCTTGTACAAGGCCATTCTGGCCTCCGTTTTTCTTGCCGTTTGGGCCGGCGTGCCTTATTTATTGTTCTGGTCGATATCACATCAGTACTTCATAGATAATTACAAACGTTTTTTTCGTACTTTTTTCGTACCCATAGAGTAGTTAACTGTGTAATTTTGGATTCCTTGTACAAGGCAATTCTGGCCTCCGTTTTGCTTGCCGTTTGCGCCGGCGTGCCTTATTTATCGTTCTGGTTGATATCACATCAGTACTTCAAAAAGAATTCCAAACATTTTTTTGTACTCTTTTTTGTACCCATAGTGTACTTAACGGGGTGATTTTTGATTCCTCGTACAAGGCCATTCTGTCCTCCGTTTTGCTTGTCGTTTGCACCGGCATGCCTTATTTATCGTTCTGGTCGATATCACATCAGTACTTCCAAGAGAATTACAAACGTTTTTTTTTCGTACTTATTTTTGTTCCCATGGAGTACTTAACGGTGTGATTCTGGCCTCCGATTTGCATGCCGTTTGCGCCGGCGTGCCTTATTTATCGTTCTGGTCGATATCACATCTGTACTTCTAAGAGAATTAAAAACATTTTTTTCGTTACTTTTTTTGTTCCCATAGAGTACTTAACGGTTTGTATTTTGATTCCTTGTACAAGGCCATTCTGGCCTCCGTTTTTCTTGCCGTTTGCGCCGGCGTGCCTTATTTATCGTTTTGGCCGATAACACATCAGTACTTCAATGAGAATTACAAATGTTTTTCTTCGTACTTTGTTTCGTACCCATAGAGTACTTAACTGTGTGATTTTTGATTCCTTGTACAAGGACATTCTGACCTCCGTTTTGCTTGCCATTTGCGCCGGTGAACCTTATTTATCGTTCAGGTCGATATCACATCAGTACTGCATAGAGAATTACCAACATTTTTTTTCGTACTTATTTTTGTACCCACAGAGTACTTAACGGTGTGATTCTAGCCTCCGTTTTGCTTGCCGTTTGCGCCGGCGTGCCTTATTTATCGCTCTGGTCGATATCACATCAATACTTCAAAGAGAATTACGAACGTTTTTTTTTCGTACTCATTTTTGTACCCATAGAGTACTTAACGGTTTGATTTTTGATTCCTTGTACAAGGCCATTCTGACCTCCGTTTTGCTTGCCGTTTGCGCCGGCGTACCTTATTTATCGTTCTGGTCGATACCACATCAGTACTTCAAAGAGAATTACAAACGTTTTTTTCATACTTTTTTCGTACCAATTGAATACTTAATCGTGATTTTTGATTCTTGTACAAGGCCATTCGGCCTCCGTTTTGCTTGCCGTTTGGGCCGGCGTGCCTTATTTATCGTTCGGTCGATATCACATCAAGATTCATAGATAATTACAAACGTTTTTTTCATACTTTTTTTCGTACCCATAGAGTACTTAACTGTGTGATTTTTGATTCCTTGTACAAGGCAATTCTGGCCTCCGTTTTGCTTGCCGTTTGCGCCGGCGTGCCTTATTTATCGTTCTGGTCGATATCACATCAGTACTTCAAAGAGAATTACAAACGTTTTTTTTCGTACTTTTTTTCGTACCCATAGAGTACTTAACTGTGTGCTTTTTGATTCCTTGTACAAGGCCATTCTGGCCTCTGTTTTGCTTGCCGTTTGCGCCGGCGTGCCTTATTTATCGTTCTGGTCGATATCACATCAGTACTTCAAAGAGAATTACAAACGTTTTTTTCGTCCTCTTTTTCGTACCCATATAGTACTTAACGGTGAGATTTTTTATTCCTTGTACAAGGCATTCTGGCCTCCGTTTTGCAAGCCGTTTGCCCTTGTACAAGGCCATTCTGGCCTCCATTTTGCAAGCCGTTTGCACGGGCATGCCTTATTTATCGTTCTGGTCGAGAACACATCGGTACTTCAATGAGAATTACAAACGTTTTTCATCGTACTTTGTTTCATACCCATAGAGTACTTAACTGTGTGATTTTTGATTCCTTGTACAAGGCCATTCTGGCCTCCGTGTTGCTTGCCGTTTGCGCCGGCGTGCCTTATTTATTGTTCTGGTCGATATCACATCAGTACTTCAAAAATAATTACAAACATTTTTTTTCGTACTTTTTTTTCGTACCCATAGAGTACTTAACTGTGTGATTTTTGATTCCTTGTACAAGGCCATTCTGGCCTCCGTGTTGCTTGCCGTTTGCGCCGGCGTGCCTTATTTATTGTTCTGGTCGATATCACATCAGTAATTCAAAGATAATTACAAACATTTTTTTTTCGTACTTTTTTTCGTTCCCATAGAGTACTTAACTGTGTGATTTTTGATTCCTTGTACAAGTCCATTCGGGCCTCCGTTTTGCATGCCGTTTGTGTGGGCGTGCCTTATTTATCGTTCTGGTCGATATCACTTCAGTACTTCAAAGAGAATTTCAAACGTTTTTTTTCGTACTTTGTATTGTACCCATAGAGTACTTAACGGTGTGATTTTTGATTCCTTGTCAAAGGCCATTCTGACCACCGTTTTGCTTGCCGTTTGCGCCGGCGTGCCTTATTTATCGTTCTGGTCGTTAACACATCACCAATTCAATGAGAATTACAAACGTTTTTTTCGTACTTTGTTTTGTACCCATATAGTACTTAACGGTGTGATTTTTGATTCCTTGTACAAGGCCATTCTGACCTCCGTTTTGCTTGCCGTTTTCGCCGGTGTACCTTATTTATCGTGTTGGTCGATACCACATCAGTATTTCAAAGAGAATTACAAATGTTTTTTTTCGTACTTTTTTTCGTACCCATAGAGTCCTTAACTGTGTGATTTTTGATTCATTGTACAAGGCCATTCTGGCCTCCGTTTAGCTGTCCGTTTGCGCCGGCGTGCCTTATTTATCATTCTGGTCGATATCACATTAGTACTTCAAAGAGAATTAAAAATGTTTTTTTTCGTACATTTTTTCGTACCCATAGAGTACATAACTTTGTGATTTTTGATTCCTTGTACAAGGCCATTCTGGCCTCCGTTTTGCTTGCCGTTTGCGCCGGCGTGCCTTATTTATCATTCTGGTCGATATCACATCAGTACTTCAACGAGAATTACAAAAGTTTTTTTTTCGTACTCATAGAGTCTTTAAGTGTGTGATTTTTGATTCATTGTACAAGGCCATTCTGGCCTCCGTTTTGCTTTCCGTTTGCGCGGGCGTGCCTTATTTATCGTTCTGGTCGATATCACATCAGTACTTCAAAGAGAATTACAAACATTTTTTTTTTCATACTTTTTTCGTACCCATAGAGTACTTAACTGTGTAATTTTTGATTCCTTGTACAAGGCCATTCTGGCCTCCGTTTTGCTTGCCGTTCACGCCGACGTTCCTTATTTATCGTTCTGGTCGATATCACATAAGTACTTCAAAGAGAATTACAAACGTTTTTTTTTCGTACTTTTTTTCGTACCCATAGAGTACTTAACTGTGTGATTTTTGATTCCTTGTACAAGGCCATTATGGCCTTCTTTTTTATTACCGTTTGCGCCGGCGTGCCTTATTTACCGTTCTGGTCGATATCACATCAGTACTTTAAAGATAATTACAAACGTTTTTTTTTCGTACTCTTTTTCGTACCCATAGAGTATATAACTGTGTGATTTTTTATTCCTTGTACAAGGCCATTCTGGCCTCCGTTTTGCATGCTGTTTTCGTGGGAGTGCCTTATTTATCGTTCTGGTCGATAACACATCAGTACTTCAATGAGAATTACAAACGTTTTTCTTCGTACTTTGTTTCGTACCCACAGAGTACTTAACTGTGTGATTTTTGATTCCTTGTACACGGACATTCTGACCTCCGTTTTGCTTGACGTTTGCGCCGGCGTACCTTATTTATCGTTTTGGTCGATACCACATCAGTACTTCAAAGAGAATTACAAACGTTTTTTTCCATACTTTTTTTCGTACCCATAGAGTACTTAACTGTGTGATTTTTGATTGCTTGTACAAGGCCATTCTGGCCTCCGTTTTGCTTGCCGTTTGAACCGGCGTGCCTTATTTATCGTTCTGGTCGATATCACATCAGTACTTCAAAGAGAATTACAAACATTTTTTTCGTACTTTTTTTCGTACCCATAGAGTACTTAACTGTGTAATTTTTGATTCCTTGTACAAGGACATTCTGGCCTCCGTTTTGCTTGCCGTTTGCACCGGCATGCCTTATTTATCGTTCTGTTCGATATCACATCTGTACTTTAAAGAGAATTACAAACGTTTCTTTCATACTCTTTTTTTACCCATAGAGTACTTAACGGTGTGATTTTTGATTCCTTGTACAAGGGCATTCTGGACTCCGTTTTGCTTTCCGTTTGCGCCGGCGTGCCTTATTTATTGTTCTAGTCGATATCACATCAGTACTTCAAAGGGAATTACAAACATTTTTTTTCATACTCTTTTTTGTACCCATAGATTACTTAATGGTGTGATTTTTGATTCCTTGTACAAGGCCATTCTGACCTCCGTTTTGTTTGCAGTTTGCGCCGGCGTACCTTATTTATCGTTCTGGTCGATGCCACATCTGTACTTTAAAGAGAATTACAAAAGTTTTTTTTCAAACTTTTTTTCGTACCCATAGAGTATTTAACTGTGCGATTTTTTATTCCTTGTACAAGGCCATTCTGGCCTCCGTTTTGCTTGCCGTTTGCGCTGGTGAACATTATTTATCGTTCTGGTCGATATCACATCAGTACTTCAAAGAGAATTACAAAACGTTTTTTTTCGTACTTATTTTTGTACCCCTAGAGTACTTAACGGCGTGATACTGGCCTCCGTTTTGCTTGCCGTTTGCGCCGGCGTGCCTTATTTATCGTTCTGGTCGATATCACATCAGTACTTCAAAGAGAATTCCAAACATTTTTTTTCGTACTCTTTTTTGTACCCATAGTGTACTTAACGGGGTGATTTTTGATTCCTTGTACAAGGCCATTCTGTCCTCCGTTTTGCTTGTCGTTTGCACCGGCATGCCTTATTTATCGTTCTGGTCGATATCACATCAGTACTTCAAAGAGAATTACAAACGTTTTTTTTCGTACTTATTTTTGTACCCATAGAGTACTTAACGGTGTGATTCTGGTCTCCTATTTGCTTGCCGTTTGCGCCGGCGTGCCTTATTGATCGTTCTGGTCGATATCACATCAGTACTTCAAAGAGAATTAAAAACATTTTTTTCGTAACTTTTTTTTGTACCCATAGAGTACTTAACGGTGTGTATTTTGATTCCTTGTACAAGGCCCTTCTGGCCTCCGTTTTGCTTGCCGTTTGCGCCGGCGTGCCTTATTTATCGTTCTGGCCGATAACACATCAGTACTTCAATGAGAATTACAAATGTTTTTCTTCGTACTTTGTTTCGTACCCATAGAGTACTTAACTGTGTGATTTTTGATTTCTTGTCCAAGGACATTCTGACCTCCGTTTTGCTTGCCATTTGCCCCGGTGAACCTTATTTATCGTTCTGGTCGATATTACATCAGCACTTCAAAGAGAATTACAAACGTTTTTTTTCGTACTTATTTTTGAACCCATAGAGTACTTAACGGTGTGATTCTATCCTCCGTTTTGCTTGCCGTTTGCGCCGGCGTGCCTTATTTATCGTTCTGGTCGATATCACATCAGTACTTCAAAGAGAATTACAAACGTTTTTTTTCGTACTTATTTTTGTACCCATAGAGTACTTAACGGTTTGATTTTTGATTCCTTGTACAAGGCCATTCTGGCCTCCGTTTTGCTTGCCGTTTGCGCCGGCGTGCCTTATTTATCGTTCTGGTCGATATCACATCAGTACTTCAAAGAGAATTACAAAAGTTTTTTTTCATACTTTTTTTCGTACCCATAGAGTACTTAACTGTGTGATTTTTGATTCCTTGTACAAGGCCATTCTGGCCTCCGTTTTGCTTGCCGTTTGGCGTGTCTTATTTATCGCTCGTGGATATCACATCAAGATTTCAAAGATAATTACAAACGCTTTTTCAGACTTTTTTGTACCCATAGAGTAGTTAATCGTAATTTTGATTCCTTGTACAAGGCAATTTCGCATCCGCTTTTGCTTGCCGCTTATGGCGCGTTTTATTTATCGCTCGTCGATATCACATCAAGATTTCAAAGAGAATTACAAACATTTTTTTCAGATTTTTTTTTCGTACCCATAGAGTACTTAACCGTGGATTTTTGATTCCTTGTACAAGGCCATTCGCCTGCTTTTGCTTGCCGTTTGCGCCGGCGTGCCTTATTTATCGTTCTGGTCGATATCACATCAGTACTTCAAAGAGAATTACAAACATTTCTTTTCGTACTCCTTTTTGTACCCATAGAGTACTTAACGGTGTGATTTTTGATTCCTTGTACAAGGCCATTCTGGCCTCCGTTTTGCTTGCCGTTTGCGCCGGCATGCCTTATTTATCGTTCTGGTCGATATCACATCAGTACTTCAAAGAGAATTACAAACGTTTTTTTTCGTACTTATTTTTGTACCCATAGAGTACTTAACGGTGTGATTCTGGCCTCCGTTTTGCTTGCCGTTTGCGCCGGCGTGCCTTATTTATCGTTCTGGTCGATATCACATCAGTACTTCAAAGAGAATTACAAACATTTTTTTCGTAACTTTTTTTGTACCCATAGAGTACTTAACGGTGTGAATTTTGATTCCTTGTACAAGGCCATTCTGGCCTCCGTTTTGCTTGCCGTTTGCGCCGGCGTGCCTTATTTATCGTTCTGGTCGATATCACATCAGTACTTCAAAGAGAATTACAAATGTTTTTTTTCGTACTTTTTTTCGTACCCATAGAGTACTTAACTGTGTGATTTTTGATTCCTTGTACAAGGCCATTCTGGCCTCCGTTTTGCTTGCCGTTTGCGCCGGCGTGCCTTATTTATCGTTCTGGTCGATATCACATCAGTACTTCAAAGAGAATTACAAACGTTTTTTTTCGTACTTTTTTTTCGTACCCATAGAGTACTTAACTGTGTGATTTTTGATTCCTTGTACAAGGCCATTCTGGCCTCCGTTTTGCTTGCCGTTTGCGCCGGCGTGCCTTATTTATCGTTCTGGTCGATATCACATCAGTACTTCAAAGAGAATTACAAACGTTTTATTTCGTACTTTTTTTCGTACCCATAGACTACCTAACTGTGTGATATTTGATTCCTTGTACAAGGCCATTCTGGCCTCCGTTTTGCTTGCCGTTTGCGCCGGCGTGCCTTATTTATCGTTCTGGTCGATATCACATCAGTACTTCAAAGAGAATTACAAATGTTTTTTTTTCGTACTTTTTTTCGTACCCATAGAGTACTTAACTGTGTGATTTTTGATTCCTTGTACAAGGCCATTCTGGCCTCCGTTTTGCTTGCCGTTTGCGCCGGCGTGCCTTATTTATCGTTCTGGTCGATATCACATCAGTACTTCAAAGAGAATTACAAACGTTTTTTTTCGTACTTTGTTTTGTACCCATAGAGTACTTAACGGTGATTTTTGATTCCTTGTACAAGGCCATTCTGACCTCCGTTTTGCTTGCCGTTTGCTGGTGTACCTTATTTATCGTGTTGGTCGCTACCACATCAGTACTTCAATGAGAATTACAAATGTTTTTTCGTACTTTTTTTCGTACCCATAGAGTCCTTAACTGTGTGATTTTTGATTCATTGTACAAGGCCATTCGGCCTCCGTTTAGCTGTCCGCTTGCGACGGAGTGCCTTATTTATCATTCGGTCGATATCACATCAAGACTTCAAAGAGAATTAAAATGTTTTTTCACCCATAGATAACATAACTTTGTGATTTTTGATTCCTTGTACAAGGCCATTCGCCTCCGTTTTGCTTGCCGTTTGCGCCGGCGTGCTTTATTTATCATTCTGGTCGATATCACATCAAGACTTCAACGAGAATTACAAAAGTTTTTTTTCAGTTTTTTTCGTACTCATAGAGTCCTTAAGTGTGTGATTTTTGATTCATTGTACAATGCCATTCTGGCCTCCGTTTTGCTTTCCGCTTGTGCGCGTAGCCTTATTTATCGTTCTCGTCGATATCACATCAGTACTTCAAAGAGAATTACAAACGTTTTTTTCATACTTTTTTCGTACCCATAGAGTACTTAACTGTGTAATTTTTGATTCCTTGTACAAGGCCATTCTGGCCTCCGTTTTGCTTGCCGTTTGCGCCGGCGTGCCTTATTTACTGTTCTGGTCGTTATCACATAAATACTTCAAAGAGAATTAAAAACGTTTTTTTTCGTACTTTTTTTCGTACCCATATAGTACTTAACTGTGTGATTTTTGATTCCTTGTACAAGGCCATTCTGGCCTCCTTTTTGATTGTCGTTTGCGCCGGCGTGCCTTATTTACCGTTCGGTCGATATCACATCAGTACTTCAAAGAGAATTACAAACGTTTTTTTCATACTCTTTTTTTACCCATAGAGTACTTAACGGTGTGATTTTTGATTCCTTGTACAAGGGCATTCTGGACTCCGTTTTGCTTTCCGTTTGAGCTGGCGAGCCTTATTTATTGTTCTGGTCGATATCACATCAGTACTTCAAAGGGAATTACAAACATTTTTTTTCGTACTCTTTTTTGTACCCATAGAGTACTTAACGGTGTGATTTTTGATTCCTTGTACAAGGCCATTCGACCTCCGTTTTGCTTGCCGCTTATGCGGCGTGCCTTATTTATCGTTCGTCGATATCACATCAATACTTCAAAGAGAATTCCAAACATTTTTTTTCGTACTTTTTTTTGTACCCATAGTGTACTTAACGGGTGATTTTTTATTCCTTGTACAAGGTCATTCGTCCTCCGTTTTGCTTGTCGTTTGCACCGGCATGCCTTATTTATCGTCTGGTCGATATCACATCAAGATTTCAAAGAGAATTACAAGCTTTTTTTTTCAGATTATTTTGTACCCATAGAGTACTTAACGTGTGATTCGGCCTCCGATTTGCTTTGCTTGCACCGGCGCCTTATTTATCGTTCTGGTAGATATCACATCAGTACTTCAAAGAGAATTAAAAACATTTTTTTTCGTAACTTTTTTTGTACCCATAGAGTACTTAACGGTGTGTATTTTGATTCCTTGTACAAGGCCCTTCTGGCCTCCGTTTTGCTTGTCGTTTGCGCCGGCGTGCCTTATTTATCGTTCTGGCCGATAACACATCAGTACTTCAATGAGAAATACAAATGTTTTTCTTCGTACTTTGTTTCGTACCCATAGAGTACTTAACTGTGTGATTTTTGATTCCTTGTACAAGGCCATTCTGGCCTCCGTTTTGCTTGCCGTTTGTGCCGGCGTGCCTTATTTATCGTTCTGGTCGTTATCACATCAGTATTTCAAAGAGAATTACAAACATTTTTTTTTCGTACTTTTTTTCGTACCCATAGAGTACTTAACTGTGTGATTCTATCCTCCGTTTTGCTTGCCGTTTGCGCCGGCGTGCCTTATTTATCGTTCTGGTCGATATCACATCAGTACTTCAAAGAGAACTACAAACGTTTTTTTTCGTACTCATTTTTGTACCCATAGAGTACTTAACGGTTTGATTTTTGATTCCTTGTACAAGGCCATTCTGACCTCCGTTTTGCTTGCCGTTTGCGCCGGCGTACCTTATTTATCGTTCTGGTCGATACCACATCAGTACTTCAAAGAGAATTACAAAAGTTTTTTTCATACTTTTTTTCGTACCCATAGAATACTTAACTGTGTGATTTTTGATTCCTTGTACAAGGCCATTCTGGCCTCAGTTTTGCTTGCCGTTTGGGCCGGCGTGTCTTATTTATCGTTCTGGTCGATATCACATCAGTACTTCAAAGATAATTACAAACATTTTTTTCGTACCCATATAGTAGTTAACTGTGTAATTTTGGATTCCTTGTACAAGGCAATTCTGGCCTCCGTTTTGCTTGCCGTTTGCACCGGCGTGCCTTATTTATCGTTCTGGTCGATATCACATCAGTACTTCAAAGAGAATTACAAACATTTTTTTCGAACTTTTTTTCGTTCCCATAGAGTACTTAACTGTGTGATTTTTGATTCCTTGTACAAGGCCATTCTGGCCCCTATTTTGCTTGCCGTTTGCGCCGGCATGCCTTATTTATTGTTCTGGTCGATATCACATCAGTACTTCAAAGAGAATTCCAAACATTTCTTTTCGTACTCTTTTTTGTACCCATAGTGTACTTAACGGGGTGATTTTTGATTCCTTGTACAAGGCCATTCTGTCCTCCGTTTTGCTTGTCGTTAGCACCGGCATGCCTTATTTATCGTTCTGGTCGATATCACATCCGTACTTCAAAGAGAATTACAAACGTTTTTTTTCGTACTTAATTTTGTACCCATAGAGTACTTAACGGTGTGATTCTGGCCTCCGATTTGCTTGCCGTTTGCGCCGCCGTCCCTTATTTATCGTTCTGGTCGATATCACATCAGTACTTCAAAGAGAATTAAAAACATTTTTTTCGTAACTTTTTTTGTACCCATAGAGTACTTAACGGTGTGAACTTTGATTCCTTGTACAAGGCCCTTCTGGCCTCCGTTTTGCTTGCCGTTTGCGCCGGCGTGCCTTATTTATCGTTCTGGCCGATAACACATCAGTACTTCAATGAGAATTACAAATGTTTTTCTTCGTACTTTGTTTCGTACCCATAGAGTACTTAACTGTGTGATTTTTGATTCCTTTTACAAGGCCATTCTGGCCTCCGTTTTGCTTGCCGCTTTTTCCGCGTGCCTTATTTATTATTCCGTCGATATCACATCAAGATTTCAAAGATAATTACAAACATTTTTTTCGTTTTTTTCGTACCCATAGAGTACTTAACTGTGATTTTTGATTCTTGTACAAGGCCATTTGCCTCCGCTTTTGCTGCCGTTTGCGCCGGCGTCTTATTTATTGTTCGGTCGATATCACATCAGTACTTCAAAGATAATTACAAACATTTTTTTTCGTACTTTTTTTCGTACCCGTAGAGTACTTAACTGTGTGATTTTTTCATTCCTTGTACAAGACCATTCTGGCCTCCGTTTTGCATGCCGTTTGTGCGGGCGTGCCTTATTTATCGTTCTGGTCGATATCACATCAGTACTTCAAAGAGAATTTCAAACGTTTTTTTTTCGTACTTTGTTTTGTACCCATAGAGTACTTAACGGTGTGATTTTTGATTCCTTGTACAAGGCCATTCTGACCTCCGTTTTGCTTGCTGTTTGCGCCGGCGTGCCTCATTTATCGTTCTGGTCGTTAACACATCAGTAATTCAATGAGAATTACAAACGTTTTTTTCGTACTTTGTTTTGTACCCATATAGTACTTAACGGTGTGATTTTGGATTCCTTGTACAAGGCCATTCTGACCTCCGTTTTGCTTGCCGTTTTTGCCGGTGTACCTTATTTATCGTGTTGGTCGATACCACATCAGTACTTCAAAGAGAATTACAAAAGTTTTTTTTCATACTTTTTTTCGTACCCATAGAATACTTAACTGTGTGATTTTTGATTCATTGTACAAGGCCATTCTGGCCTCCGTTTAGCTGTCCGTTTGCGACGGCGTGCCTTATTTATCATTCTGGTCGATATCACATCAGTACTTCAAAGAGAATTACAAACGTTTTTTTTTCATACTTTTTTCGTACCCATAGAGTACTTAACTGTGTAATTTTTGATTCCTTGTACAAGGCCATTCTGGCCTCCGTTTTGCTTGCCGTTTGCGCCGGCGTGCCTTATTTATCGTTCTGGTCGATATCACATAAATACTTCAAAGAGAATTACAAACGTTTTTTTCCGTACTTTTTTTCGTACCCATGGAGTACTTAACTGTGTGATTTTTGATTCCTTGTACAAGGCCATTCTGGCCTCCTTTTTGATTGTCGTTTGCGCCGGCAGGTCTTATTTACCGTTCTGGTCGATATCACATCAGTACTTCAAAGAGAATTACAAAAGATTTTTTTCGTACTCTTTTTCGTACCCATAGAGTACATAACGGTGTGATTTTTTATTCCTTGTACAAGGCCATTCTGGCCTCCATTTTGCAAGCCGTTTGCGTGGGCGTGCCTTATTTATCGTTCTAGTCGATAACACATCAGTACTTCAATGAGAATTACAAACGTTTTTCTTCGTACTTTGTTTCGTACCCATAGAGTACTTAACTGTGTGATTTTTGATTCCTTGTACACGGACATTCTGACCTCCGTTTTGCTTGACGTTTGCGCCGGCGTACCTTACTTATCGTTCTGGTCGATACCACATCAGTACTTCAAAAAGAATTACAAATGTTTTTTTTCGTACTTTTTTTCATACCCATAGAGTCCTTAACTGTGTGATTTTTGATTCATTGTACAAGGCCATTCTGGCCTCCGTTTAGCTGTCCGTTTGCGCCGGCGTGCCTTATTTATCATTCTGGTCGATATCACATTACTACTTCAAAGAGAATTAAAAATGTTTTTTTTCGTACATTTTTTGGTACCCATAGAGTACATAACTTTGTGATTTTTGATTCCTTGTAAAGGCCATTCTGGCCTCCGTTTTGCTTGCCGTTTGCGCCAGCTTGCCTTATTTATCATTCTGGTCGATATCACATTAGTACTTCAATGAGAATTACAAAAGTTTTTTTTTTCGTATTTTTTTTCGCACTCATAGAGTCTTTAAGTGTGTGATTTTTGATTCATTGTACAAGGCCATTCTGGCCTCCGTTTTGCTTTCCATTTGCGCCAGCGTGCCTTATTTATCGTTCTGGTCGATATCACATCAATACTTCAATGAGAATTACAAACGTTTTTTTTCGTACTTTGTTTCGTACACATAGAGTACTTAACTGTGTGATTTTTGATTCCTTGTACAAGGCCATTCTGGCTTCCGTTTTGCTTGCCGTTTGCGCCGGCATGCCTTATTTATCGTTCTGGTCGATATCACATCAGTACTTCAAAGAGAATTACAAACGTTTTTTTTCATACTTTTTTGTACCCATAGAGTACTTAACTGTGTAATTTATGATTCCTTGTACAAGGCCATTCTGGCCTCCGTTTTGCTTGCCGTTTGCGCCGGCGTGCCTTATTTATCGTTCTGGTCGATATCACATAAGTACTTCAAAGCGAATTACAAACGTTTTTTTTCGTACCCATAGAGTACTTAACTGTGTGATTTTTGATTCCTTGTACAAGGCCATTCTGGCCTCTTTTTTGATTGCCGTTTGCGCCGGCGTGCCTTCTTTACCGTTCTGGTCGATATCACATCAGTACTTCAAAGAGAATTACAAACATTTTTTTTTCGTACTCTTCTTCGTACCCATAGAGTACATAACGGTGTGATTTTTTATTCCTTGTACATGGCCATTCTGGCCTCCGTTTTGCAAGCCTTTTGCGTGGGCGTGCCTTATTTATCGTTCTAGTCGATAACACATCAGTACTTCAATGAGAATTACAAACGTTTTTCTTCGTACTTTGTTTCGTACCCATAGAGTACTTAACTGTGTGATTTTTGATTCCTTGTACACGGACATTCTGACCTCCGTTTTGCTTGACGTTTGCGCCGGCGTACCTTATTTATCGTTCTGGTCGATACCATATCAGTACTTCAAAGAGAATTACAAACGTTTTTTTTCATACTTTTTTTCGTACCCATAGAGTACTTAACTGTGTGATTTTTGATTCCTTGTACAAGGACATTCTGGCCTCCGTTTTGCTTGCCGTTTGAACTGGCGTGCCTTATTTATCGTTCTGGTCGATATCACTTCAGTACTTCAAAGAGAATTACAAACATTTTTTTCATACTTTTTTTCGTACCCATAGAGTACTTAAATGTGTAATTTTTGATTCCTTGTACAAGGCCATTCTGGACTCCGTTTTGCTTGCCGTTTGCGCCGGCGTGCCTTATTTATTGTTCTGGTCGATATCACATCAGTACTTCAAAGAGAATTACAAACATTTTTTTCAGTACTTTTTTGTACCTATAGAGTACTTAACGGTGTGATTTTTGATTCCTTGTACAAGGCCATTCGACCTCCGCTTTGCTTGCCGCTTGCGCCGGCACTATTTATCGCTCGTCGATACCACATCAGTACTACAAAGAGAATTACAAAAGTTTTTTTTCATACTTTTTTTCGTACCCATAGAGTACTTAACTGTGTGATTTTTGATTCCTTGTACAAGGCCATTCTGGCCTCCGTTTTGCTTGCCGTTTGCGCTGGTGAACATTATTTATCGTTCTGGTCGATATCACATCAGTACTTCAAAGAGAATTACAAATCGTTTTTTTTCGTACTTATTTTTGTACCCCTTGAATACTTAACGGTGTGATACTGGCCTCCGTTTCGCTTGCCGTTTGCGCGGGCGTGCCTTATTTATCGTTCTGGTCGATATCACATCAATACTTCAAAGAGAATTCCAAACATTTTTTTTCGTACTCTTTTTTGTACCCATAGTGTACTTAACGGGGTGATTTTTGATTCCTTGTACAAGGCCATTCTGTCCTCCGTTTTGCTTGTCGTTTGCACCGGCATGCCTTATTTATCGTTCTGGTCGATATCACATCAATACTTCAAAGAGAATTAAAAACATTTTTTTTCGTAACTTTTTTTGTACCCATAGAGTACTTAACGGTGTGTATTTTGATTCCTTGTACAAGGCCATTCTGGCCTCCGTTTTGCTTGCCGTTTGCGACGGCGTGCCTTATTTATCATTCTGGCCGATAACACATCAGTACTTTAATGAGAATTACAAATGTTTTTCTTCATACTTTGTTTCGTACCCATAGAGTACTTAACTATGTGATTTTTTATTCCTTGTACAAGGACATTCTGACCTCCGTTTTGCTTGCCATTTGCGCCGGTGAACCTTATTTATCGTTCTGGTCGATATCACGTCAGTACTTCAAAGAGAATTACAAACGTTTTTTTCGTACTTATTTTTGCACCCATAGAGTACTTGACGGTGTGATTCTATCCTCCATTTTGCTTGCCGTTTGCGCCGGCGTGCCTTATTTATCGTTCTGGTCGATATCACATCAGTACTTCAAAGAGAATTACAAACGTTTTTTTTCGTACTCATTTTTGTACCCATAGAGTACTTAACGGTTTGATTTTTGATTCCTTGTACAAGGCCATTCTGACCTCCGTTTTGCTTGCCGTTTGCGGCGTGCCTTATTTATCGTTGGTCGATACCACATCAGTACTTCAAAGAGAATTACAAAAAAAAAATTCATACTTTTTTTCGTACCCATAGAGTACTTAACTGTGTGATTTTTGATTCCTTGTACAAGGCCATTCTGGCCTCCGTTTTGCTTGCCGTTTGGGCCGGCATGCCTTATTTATCGTTCTGGTCGATATCACATCAGTAATTCAAAGATAATTACAAACGTTTTTTTCGTACTTTTTTCTTACCCATAGAGTAGTTAACTGTGTAATTTTGGATTCCTTGTAGAAGGCAATTCTGGCCTCCGTTTTGCTAGCCGTTTGCGTCGGCGTGCCTTATTTATCGTTCTGGTCGATATCACATCAGTACTTCAAAAAGAATTACAAACATTTTTTTCGTACTTTTTTTCGTTCCCATAGAGTACTTAACAGTGTGATTTTTGATTCCTTGTACAAGGCCATTCAGGCCTCTGTTTTGCTTGCCGTTTGCGCCGGCGTGCCTTATTTATCGTTCTGGTCGATATCACATCAATACTTCAAAGAGAATTCCAAACATTTTTTTCGTACTCTTTTTTGTACCCATAGTACTTAACGGGGTGATTTTTGATTCCTTGTACAAGGCCATTCTGTCCTCCGTTTTGCTTGTCGTTTGCACCGGCATGCCTTATTTATCGTTCTGGTCGGTATCACATCAGTACTTCAAAGAGAATTACAAGCGTTTTTTTTTCGTACTTAATTTTGTACCCATAGAGTACTTAACGGTCTTATTCTGGCCTCCGATTTGCTTGCCGTTTGCGCCGGCGTGCCTTATTTATCGTTCTAGTCGATATCACATCAGTACTTCAAAGAGAATTAAAAACATTTTTTTTCGTAACTTTTTTGTACCCATAGAGTACTTAACGGTGTGTATTTTGATTCCTTGTACAGGGCCCTTCTGGCCTCCGTTTTGCTTGCCGTTTGCGCCGGCTTGCCTTATTTATCGTTCTGGCCGATAACACATCAGTACTTCAATGAGAATTACAAATGTTTTACTTCGTACTTTGTTTCGTACCCATAGAGTTCTTAACTGTGTGATTTTTGATTCCTTGTACAAGGACATTCTGACCTCCGTTTTATTTGCCATTTGCGCCGGTGAACCTTATTTATCGTTCAGGTCGATATCACATCAGTACTTCAAAGAGAATTACAAACGTTTTTTCGTACTTATTTTTGTACCCATAGAGTACTTAACGGTGTGATTCTAGCCTCCGTTTTGCTTGCCGTTTGCGCCGGCGTGCCTTATTATCGTTCTGGTCGATATCACATCAGTACTTCAAAGAGAATTACAAACGTTTTTTTTCGTACTCATTTTTGTACCCATAGAGTACTTAACGGTTTGATTTTTGATTTCTTGTACAAGGCCATTCTGACCTCCGTTTTGCTTGCCGTTTGCGCCGGCATACCTTATTTATCGTTCTGGTCGATACCACATCAGTACTTCAAAGAGAATTACAAAAGTTTTTTTTCATACTTTTTTTCGTACCCAAAGAATACTTAACTGTGTGATTTTTTATTCCTTGTACAAGGCCATTCTGGCCTCCGTTTTGCTTGCCGTTTGCGCCGGCGTGCCATATTTATCGTTCTGGCCGATAACACATCAGTACTTCAATGAGAATTACAAATGTTTTTCTTCGTACTTTGTTTCGTACCCATAGAGTACTTAACTGTGTGTTTTTTGATTCCTTGTACAAGGACATTCTGACCTCCGTTTTGCTTGCCATTTGCGCCGGTGAACCTTATTTATCGTTCTGGTCGATATCACATCAGTACTTCAAAGAGAATTACAAACGTTTTTTGTCGTACTTATTTTTGTACCCATAGAGTACTTAACGGTGTGATTCTAGCCTCCGTTTTGCTTGCCGTTTGCGCCGGCATGCCTTATTTATCATTGTGGTCGATATCTCATCAGTAATTCAAAGAGAATTACAAACGTTTTTTTTCGTACTCATTTTTGTACCCATAGAGTACTTAATGGTTTGATTTTTGATTCCTTGTACAAGGCCATTCTGACCTCCGTTTTGCTTGCCGTTTGCGCCGGCGTACCTTATTTATCATTCTGGTCGATACCACATCAGTACTTCAAAGAGAATTACAAAAGTTTTTTTTCATACTTCTTTTCGTACCCATAGAATTCTTAACTGTGTGATTTTTGATTCCTTGTACAAGGCCATTCTGGCCTCCGTTTTGCCTGCCGTTTGGGCCGGCGTGCCTTATTTATCGTTCTGGTCGATATCACATCAGTACTTCAAAGATAATTACAAACGTTTTTTTCGACTTTTTTCGTACCCATAGAGTAGTTAACTGTGTAATTTTGGATTCCATGTACAAGGCAATTCTGGCCTCCGTTTTGCTTGCTGTTTGCGCCGGCATGCCTTATTTATCGTTATGGTCGATATCACATCAGTACTTCAAAGAGAATTACAAACATTTTTTTTCGTACTTTTTTTCGTTCCCATAGAGTACTTAACTGTGTGATTTTTGATTCCTTGTACAAGGTCATTCTGGCCTCTGTTTTGCTTGCCGTTTCCGCCGGAGTGCCTTATTTATCGTTCGATATCACATCAGTACTTCAAAGAGAATTACAAACGTTTTTTTCGTCCTCTTTTTCGTACCCATATAGTACTTAACGGTGTGATTTTTTATTCCTTGTACAAGGCCATTATGGCCTCCGTTTTGCAAGCCGTTTGCCCTTGTACAAGGCCATTCTGGCCTCCATTTTGCAAGCCGTTTGCGCGGGCGTGCCTTATTTATCGTTCTGGTCGATAACACATCAGTACTTCAATGAGAATTACAAACGTTTTTCTTCGTACTTTGTTTCGTACCCGTAGAGTACTTAATTGTGTGATTTTTTATTCCTTGTACAAGGACATTCTGACCTCCGTTTTGCTTGCCGTTTGCACCGGCTTGCCTTATTTATCGTTCTGGTCGATATCACATCACTACTTCAAAGAGAATTACAAACGTTTTTTTCGTACTCATTTTTGTACCCATAGAGTACTTAACGGTGTGATTTTTGATTCCTTGTACAAGGCCATTCGACCTCCGTTTTGCTTGCCGTTTGCGCCGGCGTGCCTTATTTATCGTTCCGGTCGATACCACATCAAGATTTCAAAGAGAATTACAAACGTTTTTTCATACTTTTTGTACCCATAGAGTACTTAACTGTAATTTATGATTCCTTGTACAAGGCCATTCGGCCTCCGTTTTGCTTGCCGTTTGCGCGGCGTGCCTTATTTATCGTTCTGGTCGATATCACATAAGTACTTCAAAGCGAATTACAAACGTTTTTTCGTGTACATAGAGTACTTAAGCTGTGATTTTTGATTCCTTGTACAAGGCCATTCTGGCCTCCTTTTTGATTGCCGTTTGCGCCGGCGTGCCTTCTTTACCGTTCTGGTCGATATCACATCAATACTTCAAAGAGAATTACAAACGTTTTTTTTCGTACTTTTTTTCGTACCCATAGAGTACATAACGGTGTGATTTTTGATTCCTTGTACAAGGCCATTCTGGCCTCCGTTTTGCTTGCCGTTTGCGCCGGCGTGCCTTATTTATCGTTCTGGTCGATATCACATCAGTACTTCAAAGAGAATTACAAACGTTTTTTTTCGTACTTTTTTTCGTACCCATAGAGTACTTGTGTGATTTTTGATTCCTTGTACACGGACATTCGACCTCCGTTTTGCTTGACGTTTGCGCGGCGTGCCTTATTTATCGTTCTGGTCGATACCATATCAAGATTTCAAAGAGAATTACAAACGTTTTTCATACTTTTTTTTCGTACCCATAGAGTACTTAACTGTGTGATTTTTGATTCCTTGTACAAGGCCATTCTGGCCTCCGTTTTGCTTGCCGTTTGCGCCGGCGTGCCTTATTTATCGTTCTGGTCGATATCACATCAGTACTTCAAAGAGAATTACAAACGTTTTTTTTCGTACTTTTTTTCGTACCCATAGAGTACTTAAATGTGTAATTTTTGATTCCTTGTACAAGGCCATTCTGGACTCCGTTTTGCTTGCCGTTTGCGCCGGCGTGCCTTATTTATTGTTCTGGTCGATATCACATCAGTACTTCAAAGGGAATTACAAACATTTTTTTTCGTACTCTTTTTTGTACCTATAGAGTACTTAACGGTGTGATTTTTGATTCCTTGTACAAGGCCATTCTGACCTCCGTTTTGCTTGCCGTTTGCGCCGGCGTACCTGTTTATCGTTCTGGTCGATACCACATCAGTACTACAAAGAGAATTACAAAAGTTTTTTTTCATACTTTTTTTCGTACCCATAGAGTACTTAACTGTGTGATTTTTGATTCCTTGTACAAGGCCATTCTGGCCTCCGTTTTGCTTGCCGTTTGCGCTGGTGAACATTATTTATCGTTCTGGTCGATATCACATCAGTACTTCAAAGAGAATTACAAATCGTTTTTTTTCGTACTTATTTTTGTACCCCTTGAATACTTAACGGTGTGATACTGGCCTCCGTTTCGCTTGCCGTTTGCGCGGGCGTGCCTTATTTATCGTTCTGGTCGATATCACATCAGTACTTCAAAGAGAATTCCAAACATTTTTTTTCGTACTCTTTTTTGTACCCATAGTGTACTTAACGGGGTGATTTTTGATTCCTTGTACAAGGCCATTCTGTCCTCCGTTTTGCTTGTCGTTTGCACCGGCATGCCTTATTTATCGTTCTGGTCGATATCACATCAGTACTTCAAAGAGAATTAAAAACATTTTTTTTCGTAACTTTTTTTGTACCCATAGAGTACTTAACGGTGTGTATTTTGATTCCTTGTACAAGGCCCTTCTGGCCTCCGTTTTGCTTGCCGTTTGCGACGGCGTGCCTTATTTATCATTCTGGCCGATAACACATCAGTACTTTAATGAGAATTACAAATGTTTTTCTTCATACTTTGTTTCGTACCCATAGAGTACTTAACTATGTGATTTTTTATTCCTTGTACAAGGACATTCTGACCTCCGTTTTGCTTGCCATTTGCGCCGGTGAACCTTATTTATCGTTCTGGTCGATATCACGTCAGTACTTCAAAGAGAATTACAAACGTTTTTTTCGTACTTATTTTTGCACCCATAGAGTACTTGACGGTGTGATTCTATCCTCCATTTTGCTTGCCGTTTGCGCCGGCGTGCCTTATTTATCGTTCTGGTCGATATCACATCAGTACTTCAAAGAGAATTACAAACGTTTTTTTTCGTACTCATTTTTGTACCCATAGAGTACTTAACGGTTTGATTTTTGATTCCTTGTACAAGGCCATTCTGACCTCCGTATTGCTTGCCGTTTGCGCCGGCGTACCTTATTTATCGTTCGGGTCGATACCACATCAGTATTTCAAAGAGAATTACAAAAAAAAATTCATACTTTTTTTCGTACCCATAGAATACTTAACTGTGTGATTTTTGATTCCTTGTACAAGGCCATTCTGGCCTCCGTTTTGCTTGCCGTTTGGGCCGGCATGCCTTATTTATCGTTCTGGTCGATATCACATCAGTAATTCAAAGATAATTACAAACGTTTTTTTCGTACTTTTTTCTTACCCATAGAGTAGTTAACTGTGTAATTTTGGATTCCTTGTAGAAGGCAATTCTGGCCTCCGTTTTGCTAGCCGTTTGCGTCGGCGTGCCTTATTTATCGTTCTGGTCGATATCACATCAGTACTTCAAAAAGAATTACAAACATTTTTTTCGTACTTTTTTTCGTACCCATAGAGTACTTAACAGTGTGATTTTTGATTCCTTGTACAAGGCCATTCAGGCCTCTGTTTTGCTTGCCGTTTGCGCCGGCGTGCCTTATTTATCGTTCTGGTCGATATCACATCAATACTTCAAAGAGAATTACAAACATTTTTTTCAGACTCTTTTTTGTACCCATAGTACTTAACGGGGTGATTTTTGATTCCTTGTACAAGGCCATTCTGTCCTCCGTTTTGCTTGTCGTTTGCACCGGCATGCCTTATTTATCGTTCTGGTCGGTATCACATCAGTACTTCAAAGAGAATTACAAGCGTTTTTTTTTCGTACTTAATTTTGTACCCATAGAGTACTTAACGGTCTTATTCTGGCCTCCGATTTGCTTGCCGTTTGCGCCGGCGTGCCTTATTTATCGTTCTAGTCGATATCACATCAGTACTTCAAAGAGAATTAAAAACATTTTTTTTCGTAACTTTTTTGTACCCATAGAGTACTTAACGGTGTGTATTTTGATTCCTTGTACAGGGCCCTTCTGGCCTCCGTTTTGCTTGCCGTTTGCGCCGGCTTGCCTTATTTATCGTTCTGGCCGATAACACATCAGTACTTCAATGAGAATTACAAATGTTTTACTTCGTACTTTGTTTCGTACCCATAGAGTTCTTAACTGTGTGATTTTTGATTCCTTGTACAAGGACATTCTGACCTCCGTTTTATTTGCCATTTGCGCCGGTGAACCTTATTTATCGTTCAGGTCGATATCACATCAGTACTTCAAAGAGAATTACAAACGTTTTTTTCCGTACTTATTTTTGTACCCATAGAGTACTTAACGGTGTGATTCTAGCCTCCGTTTTGCTTGCCGTTTGCGCCGGCGTGCCTTATTATCGTTCTGGTCGATATCACATCAGTACTTCAAAGAGAATTACAAACGTTTTTTTTCGTACTTTTTTTCGTACCCATAGAGTACTTAACTGTGTGATTTTTGATTTCTTGTACAAGGCCATTCTGTCCTCCGTTTTGCTTGCCGTTTGCGCAGGCGTGCCTTATTTATCGTTCTGGTCGATATCACATCAGTACTTCAAAGAGAATTACAAACATTTTTTTCGTACTTTTTTTCGTACCCATAGAGTACTTAACTGTGTGATTTTTGATTCCTTGTACAAGGCCATTCTGGCCTCCGTTTTGCTTGCCGTTTGCGCCGGCGTGCCTTATTTATCGTTCTGGTCGATATCACATCAGTACTTCAAAGAGAATTACAAACGTTTTTTTCGTACTTTTTTTCGTACCCATAGAGTACTTAACTGTGTGATTTTTGATTCCTTGTACAAGGCCATTCTGGCCTCCGTTTTGCTTGCCGTTTGCGCCGGTGAACCTTATTTATCGTTCTGGTCGATATCACATCAGTACTTCAAAGAGAATTACAAACATTTTTTTCGTACCCATAGAGTACTTAACTGTGTGATTCTGGCCTCCGTTTTGCTTGCCGTTTGCGCCGGCGTGCCTTATTTATCATTGTGGTCGATATCACATCAGTACTTCAAAGAGAATTACAAACGTTTTTTTTCGTACTTTTTTTTGTACCCATAGAGTACTTAACTGTGTGATTTTTGATTCCTTGTACAAGGCCATTCTGGCCTCCGTTTTGCTTGCCGTTTGCGCCGGCGTGCCTTATTTATCATTCTGGTCGATATCACATCAGTACTTCAAAGAGAATTACAAACGTTTTTTTTCATACTTCTTTTCGTACCCATAGAGTACTTAACTGTGTGATTTTTGATTCCTTGTACAAGGCCATTCTGGCCTCCGTTTTGCTTGCCGTTTGCGCCGGCGTGCCTTATTTATCGTTCTGGTCGATATCACATCAGTACTTCAAAGAGAATTACAAACGTTTTTTTCGACTTTTTTCGTACCCATAGAGTACTTAACTGTGTGATTTTGGATTCCTTGTACAAGGCCATTCTGGCCTCCGTTTTGCTTCTGTTTGCGCCGGCATGCCTTATTTATCGTTATGGTCGATATCACATCAGTACTTCAAAGAGAATTACAAACATTTTTTTTCGTACTTTTTTTCGTTCCCATAGAGTACTTAACTGTGTGATTTTTGATTCCTTGTACAAGGTCATTCGCCTCTGCTTTTGCTTGCCGCTCACGGAGTGCCTTATTTATCGCTCGATATCACATCAAGATTTCAAAGAGAATTACAAACGTTTTTTTCGTCTCTTTTTCGACCCATATAGTACTTAACGGTGTGATTTTTTATTCCTTGTACAAGGCCATTATGGCCTCCGTTTTGCAAGCCGTTTGCCCTTGTACAAGGCCATTCTGGCCTCCATTTTGCAAGCCGTTTGCGCGGGCGTGCCTTATTTATCGTTCTGGTCGATAACACATCAGTACTTCAATGAGAATTACAAACGTTTTTCTTCGTACTTTGTTTCGTACCCGTAGAGTACTTAATTGTGTGATTTTTTATTCCTTGTACAAGGACATTCTGACCTCCGTTTTGCTTGCCGTTTGCACCGGCTTGCCTTATTTATCGTTCTGGTCGATATCACATCACTACTTCAAAGAGAATTACAAACGTTTTTTTCGTACTCATTTTTGTACCCATAGAGTACTTAACGGTGTGATTTTTGATTCCTTGTACAAGGCCATTCTGACCTCCGTTTTGCTTGCCGTTTGCGCCGGCGTACCTTATTTATCGTTCTGGTCGATACCACATCAGTACTTCAAAGAGAATTACAATAGTTTTTTTTCATACTTTTTTTCGTACCCATAGAGTACTTAACTGTGTGATTTTTGATTCCTTGTACAAGGCCATTCTGGCCTCCGTTTTGCTTGCCGTTTGCGCTGGTGAACATTATTTATCATTCTGGTCGATATCACATCAGTACTTCAAAGAGAATTACAAAACGCTTTTTTCGTACTTATTTTTGTACCCCTAGAGTACTTAACGGTGTGATACTGGCCTCCGTTATGCTTGCCGTTTGCGCCGGCGTGCCTTATTTATCGTTCTGGTCGATATCACATCAGTAGTTCAAAGAGAATTACAAACGTTTTTTTTCGTACTCTTTTTTGTACCCATAGTGTACTTAACGGGGTGATTTTTGATTCCTTGTACAAGGCCATTCTGTCCTCCATTTTGCTTGTCGTTTGCACCGGCATGCCTTATTTATCGTTCTGGTCGATATCACATCAGTACTTCAGAGAGAATTACAAACGTTCTTTTTCGTACTTATTTTTGTACCCATAGAGTACTTAACGGTGTGATTCTGGCCTCCGTTTTGCTTGCCGTTTGCGCCGGCGTGCCTTATTTATCGTTTTGGCCGATAACACATCAGTACTTCAATGAGAATTACAAATGTTTTTCTTCGTACTTTGTTTCGTACCCATAGAGTACTTAACTGTGTGATTTTTGATTCCTTGTACAAGGACATTCTGACCTCCGTTTTGCTTGCCGTTTGCGCCGGCGTGCCTTATTTATCGTTCTGGTCGATATCACATCAGTACTTCAAAGAGAATTACAAACGTTTTTTTTGTACTTATTTTTGTACCCATAGAGTACTTAACGGTGTGACTCTAGCCTCCGTTTTGCTTGCCGTTTGCACCGGCGAGCCTTATTTATCATTCTGGTCGATATCACATCAGTACTTCAAAGAGAATTACAAACGTTTTTTTTCGTACTCATTTTTATTACCATAAAGTACTTAACGGTTTGATTTTTGATTCCTTGTACACGGCCATTCTGACCTCCGTTTTGCTTGCCGTTTGCGCCGGTGTACCTTATTTATAGTTCTGGTCGATACCACATCAGTACTTCAAAGAGAATTACAAAAGTTATTTTTCATACTTTTTTTCGTACCCATAGAATACTTAACTGTGTGATTTTTTATTCCTTGTACATGGCCATTCTGGCCTCCGTTATGCTTGTCGTTTGGGCCGGCGTGCCGTATTTATCGTTCTGGTCGATATCACATCAATACTTCAAAGATAATTACAAACGTTTTTTTCGTACTTTTTTCGTACCCATAGAGTAGTTAACTGTGTAATTTTTGATTCCTTGTACAAGGCCATTATGGCCTCTGTTTTGCTTGCCGTTTGCGCCGGCGTGCCTTATTTATCGTTCTGGTCGATATCACATCAGTACTTCAAAGAGAATTACAAACGTTTTTTTCGTCCTCTTTTTCGTACCCATATTGTACTTAACGGTGTGATTTTTTATTCCTTGTACAAGGCCATTCTGGCCTTCGTTTTGCAAGCCGTTTGCCCTTGTACAAGGCCATTCTGGCCTCCATTTTGCAAGCCGTTTGCGCGGGCGTGCCTTATTTATCGTTCTGGTCGATAACACATCAGTACTTCAATGAGAATTACAAACGTTTTTCTTCGTACTTTGTTTCGTACCCATAGAGTACTTAACTGTGTGATTTTTGATTCCTTGTACAAGGACATTCTGACCTCCGTTTTGCTTGCCGTTTGCGCCGGCGTACCTTATTTATCGTTCTGATCGATAACACATCAGTACTTCCAAGACAATTACAAACATTTTTTTTCATACTTTTTTTCGTACCCATAGATTCCTTAACAGTGTGATTTTTGATTCATTGTACAAGGCCATTCTGGCCTCCATTTTGCTTTCCGTTTGCACCGGCGTGCCTTATTTATCGTTCTGGTCGATATCACATCAGTACTTCAAAAGAGAATTACAAATGTTTTTTTTCGTACTTTTTTTCGTACCCTTAGAGTACTTGACTGTGTGATTTTTGATTCCTTGTCCATTATTGCCTCCGTTTTGCTTGCCGTTTGTGCCGGCGTGCCTTATTTATCATTCTAGTCGATATCACATCAGTACTTCAAAGAAAATACAAACGTTTTTTTTCGTACCCATAGAGTACTTAACTATGTCATTTTTGATTCCTTGTACAAGGCCATTCTGGCCTCCGTTTTGCTTTCCGTTTGCGACGGCGTGCCTTATTTATCGTTCTGGTCTATATCACATCAGTACTTCAAAGAGAAATACAAACGTTATTTTCGTACTCTTTTTTGTACCCTTAGAGTACTTGACGGTGTGATTTTTTATTCCGTGTACAAGGCCATTATGGCCTCCGTTTTGCTTGCCGTTTCCGCCGGCGTGCCTTATTTATCGTTCTGTTCGATATCACATCAGTACTTCAAAGAGAATTACAAACTTTTTTTTAGTACTCTTTTTTGTACCCATAGAGTACTTAACGGTGTGATTTTTGATTCCTTGTACAAGGCCATTCTGGACTCCGTTTTGCTTGCCGTTTGCGCCTGCGTTCCTTATTTATCGTTTTGGTCGATATCACATCAGTACTTCAAAGATAATTACAAACATTTTTTTCAAAGGGTATTTCAAACGTTTTTTTTCGTACTCATTTTTGTACCCATAGAGTACTTAAAGGTGTGATTTTTGATTCCTTGTACAAGGCCATTCTGGCCTCCGTTTTGCTTGCCGTTTGCGCCGGCGTGCCTTATTTATCATTCTGGTCGATATCACATCAGTACTTCAAAGAGAATTACAAACTTTTTTTTCGTACTCTTTTTTGTACCCTTAGAGTACTTAACGGTGTGATTTTTGATTCCTTGTACAAGGCCATTCTGGCTTCCGTTTTGCTTGCCGTTTGCGCCGGTATGGCTTATTTATCGTTCTGGTCGATATCACATCAATACTTCAATGAGAATTACAAACGTTTTTTTCGTACTTTGTTTCGTACACATAGAGTACTTAACTGTGTGATTTTTTATTCCTTGTACAAGGCCATTCTGGCTTCCGTTTTGCTTGCCGTTTGCGCCGGCATGCCTTATTTATCATTCTGGTCGATAGCACATCAGTACTTCAAAGAGAATTACAAACGTTTTTTTCGTACTCTTTTTCGTACCCATAGAGTACTTAACGGTGTGATTTTTATTCCTTGACAAGGTCATTCTGGCCTCTGTTTTGCAAGCCGTTTGCGCGGAAGTGCCTTATTTATCGTTCTGGTCGATAATACATCAGTACTTCAATGAGAATTACAAACGGTTTTTTTTCGTACTTTGTTTCCTACCCATAGAGTACTTAACAGTGTGATTTTTGATTCCTTGTACAAGGACATTCTGACCTCCGTTTTGCTTGTCGTTTGCACCGGCGTAACTTATATATCGTTCTGGTCGATACCACATCAGTACTTCAAAGAGAATTACAAACGTTTTTTTTTTTCATACTTTTTTTCATACCCATAGAGTACTTAACTGTGTGATTTTTGATTCCTTGTACAAGGCCATTCTTTCCTCCGTTTTGCTTGCAGTTTGCGCCGGCGTGCCTTATTTATCGTTCTGGTCGATATCACATTAGTACTTCAAAGATAATTACAAACTTTTTTTTTCGTACTCTTTTTCGTACCCGTAGAGTAATTAACGGTGTGATTTTTGATTCCTTGTACAAGGCCATTCTGGCCTCCGTTTTGCTTGCTGTGTGCGCCAGCGTGCCTTATTTATCGTTCTGGTTGATAACACATCAGTACTTCAATGAGAATTACAAACGTTTTTTTTCCTACTTTGTTTTGTACCTATAGAGTACTTAACGGTGCGATTTTTGATTCCTTGTACAAGGCCATTCTGACCTCCGTTTTGCTTGCCGTTTGCGACGGCGTACCTTATTTATCGTTCCGGTCGATACCACATCAGTACTTCAAAGAGAATTACAAATGTTTTTTTCGTACTTTTTTCGTACCCATATAGTCCTTAACTGTGAGATTTTTGATTCATTGTACAAGGCCATTCTGGCCTCCGTTTTGCTTGCAGTTTTCGCCGGCGTGCCTTATTTATCGTTCTGGTCGATTTCACATCAGTACTTCAAAGAGAATTACAAATGTTTTTTTCGTACTTTTTTTTGTACCCATAGAGTACTTAACAGTGTGATTCTGGCCTCCGATTTGCTTGCCGTTTGCGCCGGCGTGCCTTATTTATCGTTCTGATCGATATCACATCAGTACTTCAAAGAGAATTAAAAACATTTTTTTCGTAACTTTTTTTGTACCCATAGAGTACTTAACGGTGTGATATTTGATTCCTTGTACAAGGCCATTCTGGCCTCCGTTTTGCTTACTGTTTGCGCCGGCGTGCCTTATATATCGTTCTGGTCGATATCACGTCAATACTTCAAAGAGAATTACAAACGTTTTTTTTTCATACTTTTTTTGTACCCATAGAGTACTTAACGGTGTGATTTTGATACCTTGCACAAGGTCATTCTCGCCTCCGTTTTGCTTGCCGCTTATGCGCGCGTCTTATTTATCGTTCTGGTCGATATCACATCAAGATTTCAAAGAGAATTACAAACATTTTTTCATACTTTTTTCATACCCATAGAGTACTTAACGGTGTGATTTTTGATTCCTTGTACAAGGCCATTCTGGCCTCCGTTTTGCTTGCCGTTTGCGCCGGCATGCCTTATTTATCGTTCTGGTCGATATCACATCAGTACTTCAAAGAGAATTACAAACATTTTTTTTCGTACTCTTTTTCGTACCCATAGAGTACTTAACGGTGTGATTTTTTATTCCTTGTACAAGGCCCGCGGGCGTGCCTTATTTATCGTTCTAGTCGATAACACATCAGTACTTCAATAAGAATTACAAACATTTTTTTTCGTACTTTTTTTCGTACCCACAGAGTACTTAACTGTGTGATTTTTGATTATTTGTACAAGGACATTCTGACCTCCGTTTTGCTTGCCGTTTGCGCCGGCGTACCTTAGTTATCGTTCTGGTCGATACCACATCAGTACTTCAAAGACAATTACAAACGTTTTTTTTCATACTTTTTTTCGTACCTATAGAGTACTTAACTGTGTGATTTTTGATTCCTTGTATAAGGCCATTCTGGCCTCCGTTTTGCTTGCCGTTTGCGCCGGCGTGCCTTGTTTATCATTCTGGTCGATATCACATCAGTACTTCAAAGAGAATTACAAACGTTTTTTTTTGTATTTTTTTTCGTACCCATAGAGTACTTAACTGTGTGATTTTTGATTTCATGTACAAGGCCATTCTGGCCTCCGTTTTGCTTGCCGTTTGCGCCGGCGTGCCTTATTTATCGTTCTAGTCGATATCACATCAGTACTTCAAAGAGAATTAAAAACGTTTTTTTTTCGTACCCATAGAGTACTTAACTGTGTGATTTTTGATTCCTTGTACAAGGCCATTCTTTCCTCCGTTTTGCTTGCAGTTTGCGCCGGCGTGCTTTATTTATCATTCTGGTCGATATCACATTAGTACTTCAAAGAGAATTACAAACGTTTTTTTACGTACTTTTTTTCGTACCCATAGAATACTTAACGGTGTGATTTCTGATTCCTTGTAGAAGGCCATTTTGGCCTCCGTTTTTCTTGCCGTTTGCTCCGGCGTGCCTTATTTATCGTTCTGGTCGATAACACATCAGTACTTCAATGAGAATTACAAACGTTTTTTTTCGTACTTTGATTTGTACCCATAGAGTACTTAACGGTGTGATTTTTGATTCCTTGTACAAGGCCATTCTGACCTCCGTTTTGCTTGCCGTTTGCGCCGGCATGCCTATTTATCGTTTTGGTCGATACCATATCAGTACTTCAAAGAGAATTACAAATGTTTTTTTCGTACTTTTTTTCGTACCCATAGAGTACTTAACTGTGAGATTTTTGATTCCTTGTACAAGGCCATTCTGGCCTCCGTTTTACTTGCCGTTTGCGCCGGCGTGCCTTATTTATCGTTCTGGTCGATATCACATCAGTACTTCGAAGAGAATTACAAATGTTTTTTTTCATACTTTTTTTCGTACCCATAGAGTACTTAACTGTGTGATTTTTGATTCATTGTACAAGGTCATTCTAGCCTCCGTTTTGCTTGCCCTTTGCGCCGGCGTGCCTTATTTATCGTTCTGGTCGATATCACATCAGTGCTTCAAAGAGAATTACAAACGTTTTTTTTCGTATTTTTTTCGTACCCATAGAGTACTTAACTGTGTCATTTTTGATTCCTTGTACAAGGCCATTCTGGCCTCCGTTTTGCTTGCTGTTTGCGCCGGCGTGCCTTATTTATCGTTTTGGTCGATATCACATCAGTACATCAAAGAGAATTACAAACATTTTTTCGTACTCTTTTTTGTACCCTTAGAGTACTTAACGGTGTCATTTTTTATTCCTTGTACATGGCCATTCTGGACACTGGTTTCCTTGCCGTTTGCGCCGGCGTGCCTTATTTATCGTTCTGGTCGATATCACACTAGTACTTCAAAAGGAATTACATACGCTTTTTTCGTACTCTTTTTTGTACCCATAGACTACTTAACGGTGTGATTTTTTATTCCTTGTACAAGGCCATTCTGGCCTCAATTTTGCTTGCCGTTTGTGTCGGCGTGCCTTATTTATCGTTATGGTCGATAACACGTCAGTACTTCAATGAGAATTACAAACGTTTTTTTTGGTACTTTGTTTTGTATCCATAGAGTACTTAACGGTGTGATTTTTGATTCCTTGTACAAGGCCATTCTGACCTCCGTTTTGCTTGCCGTTTGCGCCGGCGTACCTTATTTATCGTTCTGGTCGATACCACATCAGTACTTCAAAGAGAATTATAAAAGTTTTTTTTCATACTTTTTTTTGTACCCATAGAGTACTTAACTGTGTGATTTTTGATTCATTGTACGAGGCCATTTTGGCCTCCGTTTTGCTTGCCGTTTGCGCCGGTGTACCTTATTTATCGTTCTGGTCTATATCACATCAGTACTTCAAAGAGAATTACACACATTTTTTTCTTACTTATTTTGTACCCATAGAGTACTTAACGGTGTGATTCTGGCCTCCGTTTTGCTTGCCGTTTGCGCCGGCGTGCCTTATTTATCATTCTGGTCGATATCACATCAGTACTTCAAAGAGAATTACAAACGTTTTTTTTGTACTTATTTTTGTACCCATAGAGTACTTAACGGTGTGATTCTGACCTCCGACTTGCTTGCCGTTTGCACCGGCGTGCCTTACTTATCGTTCTGGTCGATATCACATCAGTACTTCAAAGAGAATTACAAACATTTTTTTTCATAACTTTTTTTGTACCCATAGAGTACTTAACGGTGTGAATTTTGATTGCCGTTTGCGCCGGCATGCCTTATTTATCATTCTGGTCGATATCACATCAATACTTCAAAGAGAATTACAAACGTTTTTTTTCGTACTCTTTTTCGTACCCATAGAGTACTTAACGGTGTGATTTTTTATTCCTTGTACAAGTCCATTCTGGCCTACGTTATGCAAGCCGTTTGCACGGGCGTGCCTTATTTATCGTTCTAGTCGATAACACATCAGTACTTCAATGAGAATTACAAACGTTTTTTTCGTACTTTGTTTCGTACCCATAAAGTACTTAACTGTGTGATTTTTGATTCCTTGTACAAGGACATTCTGACCTCCGTTTTGCTTGCCGTTTGCGCAAGCACTTATTTATCGCTCGTCGATATCACATCAAGATTTCAAAGAGAATTACAAACTTTTTTTTTCATACATTTTTTGTACCCATAGAGTACTTAACGGTGTGATTTTTGATTCCTTGTACAAGGCCATTCTGACCTCCGTTTTGCTTGCCGTTTGCGCCGGCGTACCTTATTTATCGTTCTGGTCGATACCACATCAGTACTTCAAAGAGAATTATAAAAGTTTTTTTTCATACTTTTTTTTGTACCCATAGAGTACTTAACTGTGTGATTTTTGATTCATTGTACGAGGCCATTTTGGCCTCCGTTTTGCTTGCCGTTTGCGCCGGTGTACCTTATTTATCGTTCTGGTCTATATCACATCAGTACTTCAAAGAGAATTACACACATTTTTTCTTACTTATTTTGTACCCATAGAGTACTTAACGGTGTGATTCTGGCCTCCGTTTTGCTTGCCGTTTGCGCCGGCGTGCCTTATTTATCATTCTGGTCGATATCACATCAGTACTTCAAAGAGAATTACAAACGTTTTTTTTGTACTTATTTTTGTACCCATAGAGTACTTAACGGTGTGATTCTGACCTCCGACTTGCTTGCCGTTTGCACCGGCGTGCCTTACTTATCGTTCTGGTCGATATCACATCAGTACTTCAAAGAGAATTACAAACATTTTTTTTCATAACTTTTTTTGTACCCATAGAGTACTTAACGGTGTGAATTTTGATTGCCGTTTGCGCCGGCATGCCTTATTTATCATTCTGGTCGATATCACATCAATACTTCAAAGAGAATTACAAACGTTTTTTTGTACTCTTTTCGTACTCCATAGAGTATTTAACCGTGTGATTTTTGATTCCTTGTACAAGGACATTCGACCTCCGCTTTGCTTGCCGTTATACCGGCGCACCTTTATTTATCGCTCGGTCGATATCACATCAAGATTTCAAAGAGAATTACAAACGTTTTCATACATTTTTTCGCACTCCATAGAGTACTTAATCGTGTGATTTTTGATTCTTGTACAAGGCCATTCTCGCCTCCGCTTTGCTTGCCGCTTATGCGGCGCGCCTTATTTATCATTCTGGTCGATATCAACTCAGTACTTCAAAGAGAATTACAAACGTTTTTTTCGTATTTTTTTCCGTACCCATAGAGTACTTAACTGTGTGATTTTTTATTCCTTGTACAAGGCCATTCTGGCCTCCGTTTTGCTTGCCGTTGGCACTGGCGTGCCTTATTTATCGTTCTTGTCGATATCACATCAGTACTTCAAGGAGAATTACAAAGGTATTTTTTCATACCCATAGAGTACTTAACTGTGTGATTTTTGATTCCTTGTACTAGGCCATTATTTCCTCCGTTTTGCATGCAGTTTGCGCCGGCGTGCCTTATTTATCGTTCTGGTCGATATCAGATTAGTACTTTAAAGAGAATTACAAACATTTTTTTTCGTACTATTTTTCGTACCCATAGAGTACTTAACGGTGTGATTTTTGATTCCTTGTACAAGGCCATTCTGCCTCCGCTTTGCTTGCCGCTTATACCGGCGTACATATTTATCGTTCTGGTCGATAACACATCAGTACTTCAATGAGAATTACAAACGTTTTTTTTCGTACTTGGTTTTGTACCCATAGAGTACTTAACGGTGTGATTTTTGATTGCTTGTACAAGGCCATTCTTACCTCCGTTTTGCTTGCCTTTTGCGCCGGCGTACCTTATCAGTACTTCAAAGAGAATTACAAATGATTTTTTTCGTACTTTTTTTCGTACCCATAGAGTCCTTAACTATGAGATTTTTTATTCATGGTACAAGGCCATTCTGGCCTCCGTTTTGCTTGCCGTTTGCGCCGGCATTCCTTATTTATCGTTCTGGTCGATATCACATCTGTATTTCAAAGAGAATTACAAACGTTTTTTTTTTGTTTTTTTTTCGTACCCATAGAGTACTTAACTGTGTCATTTTTGATTCCTTGTACAAGGCCATTCTGGCCTCCGTTTTGCTTGCCGCTTATGCCAAAGATGCCTTATTTATCATTCGTCGATATCACATCAAGACATCAAAGAGAATTACAAACTTTTTTTTCAGACTTTTTTGTACCCTTAGAGTACTTAACGGTGTGATTTTTGATTCCTTGTACAAGGCCATTCTGGCCTCCGTTTTGCTTGCCGTTTGCGCCGGCGAGCCTTATTTATCGTTCTATTCGATATCACATCAGTACTTCAAAGAGAATTACAAACGTTTTTTTTTTCATACTCTTTTTTGTACCCATAGAGTACTTAACGGTGAGATTTTTGATTACTTGTACAAGGCCATTCTGGACTCCGTTTTGCTTGCCGTTTGCGCCGGCGAGCCTTATTTAACGTTCTGGTCGATATCACATCAGTTCTTCAAAGGGAATTACTTACGTTTTTTTTCAAAGTCTTTTTTGTACCCATAGAGTACTTAACGATGTGATTTTTGATTCCTTGTACAAGGCCATTCTGGCCTCCGTTTTGCTTGTCGTTTGCGCCGGCGTGCCTTATTTATCGTTATGGTCGATAACACATCAGTACTTCAATGAGAATTACAAACGTTTTTTTTCGTACTTTGTTTTGAACCCATAGAGTACTTAACTGTGTGAATTTTGATTCCTTGTACAAGGCCATTCTGGCCTCCGATTTGCTTGCCGTTTGCGCCGGCGTGCCTTATTTATCGTTCTGGTCGATATCACATCAGTGCTTCAAAGAGAATTACAAACATTTTTTTTCGTACTTTTTTCGTACCCATAGAGTACTTAACGGTGTGATTTTTGATTCCTTGTACAAGGCCATTCTGGCCTCCGTTTTGCTTGCCGTTTGCGCCGGCGTGCCTTAGTTTTCCGTACTCTTTTTTGTACACATAGAGTACTTAACGGTGTGATTTTTGATTCCTTGTACAAGGCCATTCTGGCCTCCGTTTTACTTGCCGTTTGCGCCGGCATGCCTTATTTATCATTCTGGTCGATATCACATTAATACTTCAAAGAGAATTACAATAATTTTTTTTCGTACTTTTTTCGTACCCATAGAGTACTTAACGGTGTGATTTTTTATTCCATGTACAAGGCCATTCTGGCCTCCGTTATGCAAGCCGTTTGCACGGGCGTGCCTTATTTATCGTTCTAGTCGATAACACATCAGTACTTCAATGAGAATTACAAATGTTTTCTTTGTACATTGTTTCGTACCCATAAAGTACTTAACTGTGTGATTTTTGATTCCTTGTACAAGGACATTCTGACCTCCGTTTTGCTTGCCGTTTGCGCCGGCGTACCTTATTTATCGTTCTGGTCGATATCACATCAGTACTTCAAAGAGAATTACAAACATTTTTTTTCATACTTTTTTTCGTACCCATGGAGTACTTAACTGTGTGATTTTTGATTCCATGTACAAGGCCATTCTGGCCTCCGTTTTGCTTGCCGCTTATACGGCGGCGTCTTATTTATCATTCGTCGATATCACATCAAGATTTCAAAGAGAATTACAAACGTTTTTTTTCAGACTTTTTTTCCGTACCATAGAGTACTTAACTGTGTGATTTTTGATTCCTTGTACAAGGCCATTCTGGTCTCCGTTCGCTTGCCGTTGGCCTGGCGGCCTTTATTTATCGTTCTAGTCGATATCACATCAAGACTTCAAAGAGAATTACAAACATTTTTTTCATACCCATAGAGTACTTAACTGTGTGATTTTTGATTCCTTGTACAAGGCCATTCTTTCCTCCGTTTTGCTTGCAGTTTGCGCCGGCGTGCCTTATTTATCGTTCTGGTCGATATCACATTAGTACTTTAAAGAGAATTACAAACATTTTTTTTTCGTACTATTTTTCGTACCCATAGAGTACTTAACGGTGTGATTTTTGATTCCTTGTACAAGGCCATTCTGGCCTCCGTTTTGCTTGCCGTTTGCGCCGGCGTGCCTTATTTATCGTTCTGGTCGATAACACATCAGTACTTCAATGAGAATTACAAACGTTTTTTTCGTACTTTGTTTTGTACCCATAGAGTACTTAACGGTGTGATTTTTGATTCCTTGTACAAGGCCATTCTGACCTCCGTTTTGCTTGCCGTTTGCGCCGGCGTACCTTATTTATCGTTCTGGTCGATACCACATCAGTACTTCAAAGAGAATTACAAATGTTTTTTTTCGTACTATTTTTCGTACCCATAGAGTCCTTAACTGTGTGATTTTTGATTCATTGTACAAGGCCATTCTGGCCTCCGTTTTGCTTGCCGTTTGCGCCGGCATTCCTTATTTATCGTTCTGGTCGATATCACATCAGTACTTCAAAGAGAATTACAAACGTTTTTTTCGTACCCATAGAGTACTTAACTGTGTGATTTTTGATTCCTTGTACAAGGCCATTCTGGCCTCCGTTTTGCTTGCCGTTTGCGCCAGCATGCCTTATTTATCGTTCTGGTCGATATCACATCAGTACATCAAAGAGAATTACAAACATTTTTTTCGTACTCTTTTTTGTACCCTTAGTGTACTTAACGGTGTGATTTTTCATTCCTTGTACAAGGCCATTCTGGCCTCCATTTTGCATGCCGTTTGCGCCGGCGAGCCTTATTTATCGTTCTGTTCGATATCACATCAGTACTTCAAAGAGAATTACAAACGTTTTTTTTTCGTACTCTTTTTTGTACCCATAGAGTACTTGCTTGCCGTTTGTGCCGGCGTTCCTTATTTATCGTTCTCGTCGATATCACATCAGTACTTCAAAGGGAATTACATACGTTTTTTTTCAAACTCTTTTTTGTACCCATAGAGTACTTAATGATGTGATTTTTGATTCCTTGTACAAGGCCATTCTGGCCTCCGTTTTGCTTGCCGTTTGCGCCAGCGTGCCTTATTTATCATTATGGTCGATAACACATCAGTACTTCAATGAGAATTACAAACGTTTTTTTTCGTACTTTGTTTTGAACCCATTGAGTACTTAACGGTGTGAATTTTGATTCCTTGTACAAGGCCATTCTGGCCTCCGATTTGCTTGCCGTTTGCGCCGGCGTGCCTTATTTATCGTTCTGGTCGATATCACATCAGTACTTCAAAGAGAATTACAAACATTTTTCTTCGTAACTTTTTTTGTACCCATAGAGTACTTAACGGTGTGAATTTTGATTCCTTGTACAAGGCCATTCTGTCCTTCGCTTTGCTTGCCGTTTGCGCCGGCGTGCCTTATTTATCGATTTTGTCGATATCACATCAGTACTTCAAAGAGAATTACAAACATTTTTTTTCGTACTTTTTTTGTACCCATAGAGTACTTAACTGTGTGATTTTTGATTCCTTGTACAAGGCCATTCTGGCCTCCGTTTTGCTTGCCGTTTGCGCCGGCGTGCCTTATTTATCGTTCTGGTCGATATCACATCAGTACTTCAAAGAGAATTACAATCGTTTTTTTTCGTACTCTTTTTCGTACCCATAGAGTACTTAACGGTGTGATTTTTGATTCCTTGTACAAGGCCATTCTGGCCTCCGTTTTGCTTGCCGTTTGCGCCGGCGTGCCTTATTTATCGTTCTGGTCGATAACACATCAGTACTTCAAAGAGAATTACAAACTTTTTTTTCGTACTTTTTTTCGTACCCATAGAGTACTTAACTGTGTGATTTTTGATTCCTTGTACAAGGACATTCTGACCTCCGTTTTGCTTGCCGTTTGCGCCGGCGTACCTTATTTTTCGTTCTGGTCGATATCACATCAGTACTTCAAAGAGAATTACAAACGTTTTTTTTCATACTTTTTTTCGTACCCATAGAGTACTTAACTGTGTGATTTTTGATTCCTTGTACAAGGCCATTCTAGCCTCCGTTTTGCTTGCCGTTTGCGCCGGCGTGCCTTATTTATCATTCTGGTCGATATCAAATCAGTACTTCAAAGAGAATTACAAACGTTTTTTCATATTTTTTCGTACCCATAGAGTACTTAACTGTGTGATTTCTTATTCCTTGTACAAGGCCATTCTGGCCTCCGTTTTGCTTGCCGTTTGCCCCGGCGTGCCTTATTTATCGTTCTAGTCGATATCACATCAGTACTTCAAAGAGAATTACAAACGTTTTTTTTCATACCCATAGAGTACTTAACTGTGTGATTTTTGATTCCTTGTACAAGGCCATTCTGGCCACCGTTTTGCATGCCGTTTGCGCCGGCGTGCCTTATTTATCGTTCTGGTCGATATCACATCAGTACTTCAAAGAGAATTACAAACATTTTTTTTCGTACTATTTTTCGTACCCATAGAGTACTTAACTGTGTGATTTTTGATTCCTTGTACAAGGCCATTCTGGCCTCCGTTTTGCTTGCCGTTTGCGCCGGCGTGCCTTATTTATCGTTCTGGTCGATATCACATCAGTACTTCAAAGAGAATTACAAACGTTTTTTTTCACGTACCCATAGAGTACTTAACTGTGTGATTTTTGATTCCTTGTACAAGGCCATTCTGCCTCCGTTTTGCTTGCCGTTTGCGCCGGCGTACCTTATTTATCGTTCTGGTCGATATCACATCAGTACTTCAAAGAGAATTACAAACGTTTTTTTTCGTACTTTTTTTCGTACCCATAGAGTACTTAACTGTGTGATTTTTGATTCCATGTACAAGGCCATTCTGGCCTCCGTTTTGCTTGCCGTTTGCGCCGGCGTTCCTTATTTATCGTTCTGGTCGATATCACATCAGTACTTCAAAGAGAATTACAAACGTTTTTTTTCGTATTTTTTTTCGTACCCATAGAGTACTTAACTATGTGATTTTTGATTCCTTGTACAAGGCCATTCTGGCCTCCGTTTTGCTTGCCGTTTGCGCCGGCGTGCCTTATTTATCGTTCTGGTCGATATCACATCAGTACTTCAAAGAGAATTACAAACGTTTTTTTTCATACTTTTTTTCGTACCCATAGAGTACTTAACGGTGTGATTTTTGATTCCTTGTACAAGGCCATTCTGGCCTCCGTTTTGCTTGCCGTTTGCGCCGGCGTGCCTTATTTATCGTTCTGGTCGATATCACATCAGTACTTCAAAGAGAATTACAAACATTTTTTTCGTACTTTTTTTGTACCCATAGAGTACTTAACTGTGTGATTTTTGATTCCTTGTACAAGGCCATTCGCCTCCGCTTTTGCTTGCCGCTTATACCGCGGCCTTATTTATCGCTCGTCGATATCACATCAAGATTTCAAAGAGAATTACAAACGTTTTTTTCAGACTTTTTTGTACCCATAGAGTACTTAACGTGTGATTTTTGATTCTTGTACAAGGCCATTCGCCTCCGCTTTGCTTGCCGTTATACCGGCGTGCCTTTATTTATCGTTCTGGTCGATATCACATCAAGACTTCAAAGAGAATTACAAATGTTTTTTCAGACTTTTTTCGCACTCCATAGAGTACTTAACTGAGATTTTTGATTCTTGTACAAGGCCATTCTGCCTCCGCTTTTCTTGCCGCTTATACCGGGCGTGCCTTATTTATCGCTCGTCGATATCACATCAAGATTTCAAAGAGAATTACAAACGTTTTTTTTTCAGATTTTTTTCAGACCCATAGAGTACTTAATCGTGGATTTTGATTCTTGTACAAGGCCATTCGCCTCCGCTTTGTTGCCGCTTGTTCGGCGGCCTTATTTATCGCTCGGTCGATATCACATCAAGATTTCAAAGAGAATTACAAACGTTTTTTTCAGATTTTTTCGTACCCATAGAGTACTTAACTGTGTGATTTTTGATTCCTTGTACAAGGCCATTCTGGCCTCCGTTTTGCTTGCCGTTTGCGCCGGCGTGCCTTATTTATCGTTCTGGTCGATATCACATCAGTACTTCAAAGAGAATTACAAACGTTTTTTTCGTACTCTTTTTTGTACCCATAGAGTACTTAACTGTGTGATTTTTGATTCCTTGTACAAGGCCATTCTGGCCTCCGTTTTGCTTGCCGTTTGCGCCGGCGTGCCTTATTTATCGTTCTGGTCGATATCACATCAGTACTTCAAAGAGAATTACAAACGTTTTTTTTCGTACTTTTTTTCGTACCCATAGAGTACTTAACGGTGTGATTTTTGATTCCTTGTACAAGGCCATTCTGGCCTCCATTTTGCTTGCCGTTTGCGCCGGCGTGCCTTATTTATCGTTCTGGTCGATATCACATCAGTACTTCAAAGAGAATTACAAACGTATTTTTTCGTACTTTTTTTCGTACCCATAGAGTACTTAACTGTGTGATTTTTGATTCCTTGTACAAGGCCATTCTGGCCTCCGTTTTGCTTGCCGTTTGCGCCGGCGTGCCTTATTTATCGTTCTGGTCGATATCACATCAGTACTTCAAAGAGAATTACAAAAGTTTTTTTTCATACTTTTTTCGTACCCATAGAGTACTTAACTGTGTGATTTTTGATTCCTTGTACAAGGCCATTCTGGCCTCCGTTTTGCTTGCCGTTTGCGCCGGCGTGCCTTATTTATCGTTCTGGTCGATATCACATCAGTACTTCAAAGAGAATTACAAACATTTTTTTTCTTACTTTTTTTGTACCCATAGAGTACTTAACTGTGTGATTTTTGATTCCTTGTACAAGGCCATTCTGGCCTCCGTTTTGCTTGCCGTTTGTGCCGGCATGCCTTATTTATCGTTCTGGTCGATATCACATCAGTAATTCAAAGAGAATTGCAAACGTTTTTTTTCGTACTTTTTTTCGTACCCATAGAGTACTTAACTGTGTGATATTTGATTCCTTGTACAAGGCCATTCTGGCCTCCGTTTTGCTTGCCGTTTGCGCCGGCGTGCCTTATTTATCGTTCTGGTCGATATCACATCAGTACTTCAAAGAGAATTACAAACGCTTTTTTTTCGTACTTATTTTTGTACCCATAGAGTACTTAACGGTGTGATTTTGACCTCCGATTTGCTTGCCGTTTTGCGCCGGCGTGCCTTATTTATCGTTTTGGTCGATATCACATCAGTACTTCAAA
>CM044897.1:53791691-53815603 GCA_024500145.1 Gentiana dahurica var. dahurica
TTTTTTCGTACTTTTTTTCGTACCCATAGAGTACTTAACTGTGTGATTTTTGATTCCTTGTACAAGGCCATTCTGGCCTCCATTTTGCTTGCCGTTTGCGCCGGCGTGCCTTATTTATCGTTCTGGTCGATATCACATCAGTACAACAAAGAAAATTACAAATGTTTTTTTTAACTTTTTTCGTACCGTGAGTATCTTAACGGTGTGATTTTGATTCCTTGTACAAGGCCATTCTGGCCTCCGTTTTGCTTGCCGTTTGCGCCGGCGTGCCTTATTTATCGTTCTGGTCGATATCACATCAGTACTTCAAAGAGAATTACAAACGTTTTTTTTGTACTTTTTCATACCCATATAGTACTTAACTGTGATTTTGATTCCTTGTACAAGACCATTCGGCCTCCGTTTTGCTTGCCGTTTGCGCCGGCGTGCCTTATTTATCGTTCTGGTCGATATCACATCAGTACTTCAAAGAGAATTACAAACATTTTTTTCATACTTTTTTGTACCCATAGAGTACTTAACCGTGTGATTTTTGATTCCTTGTACAAGGCCATTCGCCTCCGTTTTGCTTGCCGTTTGCGCCGGCGTGCCTTATTTATCGCTCTGGTCGATATCACATCAGTACTTCAAAGAGAATTACAATCTTTTTTTAGTACTCTTTTTCGTACCCATAGAGTACTTAACAGTGTGATTTTTGATTCCTTGTACAAGGCCATTCTGGCCTCCGTTTTGCTTGCCGTTTGCGCCGGCGTGCCTTATTTATCGTTCTGGTCGATATCACATCAGTACTTCAAAGAGAATTACAAACGTTTTTTTTGTACTTTTTTTCGTACCCATAGAGTACTTAACGGTGTGATTTTGATTCCTTGTACAACCATTGGCCTCCGTTTTGCTTGCCGATTGCGCCGGCGTGCCTTATTTATCGTTCTGGTCGATATCACATCAGTACTTCAAAGAGAATTACAAACATTTTTTTCATACTTTTTTCGTACCCATAGAGTACTTAACTACGTGATTTTTGATTCCTTGTACAAGGCCATTCTGACCTCCGTTTTGCTTGCCGTTTGCGCCGGCGTACCTTATTTATCTTTCTGGTCGATACCACATCAATACTTCAAAGAGAATTACAAACGTTTTTTCGTACTTTTTTCCGTACCCATAGAGTACTTAACTGTGTGATTTTTGATTCCTAGTACAAGGCCATTCTGATGTTAGGTGTGATGCCCGAAAGACAATTTTGTAATTGTTTTATTTAATAAATGAATTGACGTTATTATTCATATTTATTATTCTCATAATCACCGATGTGACAATAGTATTTACACTACAGAAAACCCTAAGTATATCGTTTATGTAATCACTTAACTCAGTGTATGGGATATACACGGGAGGATTGAGTTAGTGAAGATGTACTTAAAATACAATTAGCCCGTAGTGAAGTTAATCGAGAGTATCGGGTCTCTCCTTTAACGTGCTATTAATGCGCCCAGAACACAATAGGTGTGATTGTCTTATCCGGACTTTCGGTTAAGAGAACCTAATGGGGCATTTATATATGATAGATATATCATATAGGGCTGGACCGATTTGATTAGAGTTCACGATATAATTCCGTAATCGAGAAGTCTTATCGAATCAATGGATGATCATATTTATGGATATATCTTAATCCTGAGGTGATCACAATCAACTGCTTGAATCAGTATGAAGTTTGACTTGACGGTTAAGGATTACACTGAGTCTGTGGTCCGAATTACCCCATCTTGGCATTGTACTGGATTGAGTGAGTAGTCCGTGTTATCACAGATACGGAATCCATTCCTTCCATTTATGGAAGTAGATAGACAGTTCCCTTATTTGTTAATCCTAAAAACCGATCGATCCATGGAGTTCATATCACACTGATTGATCACCGATGAGTTGTATGAATTAATTGATCACTAGGGGTTAATGGTAAATAAGGATAAGAGGTTCTAAAAAGGGTTAACGGTAACTTCCCGATTTAGAATGAACAGTCTATGGAGGATTAATCCATATGTAATGATTATATCAATGGACGCTTATTATTATTCTCGTGAGGAGATAAATATAATCTTATAATCGGAGGAGTGCAGTCACGGGATTATGGTGGCATATTCCTGTGATTGATTTATCGAATATAATTATTCTATAATTATTTATTTGATTTATCGGAGCCGCCGATTATTAGTCCATGGTCCCCGACGTGCCTCCTAATATAGCATAGCTATTCTCGGACGTCGAATCCTAATAATATTAATTTAGTTCTTGTTGGACTTTATTAAAACGATATGTGAATTAATTGTTTAGTGGACTATTAAATTAGTTGGGCTAAATAATTAAATACACGGAAAAGACATTTTTCGTGGACTTGGCCCAAATTAGTGTGTTGACAATTTTGACCCAATTGGTCAAATATTGGAAAAAGCGTGTGAACCTTTCTTAATAAAAAGGTGGCGCCTTTTTTTTGACAAATAATTAGGAAGAAATTGGTTTTTCTTGGATAATTATTTAATGTGTGATTTATCTTTTATTTGTTAAATGATAATTCATGAAATATTAGATAATAATATGATTTATCCTAATTTGTTTGGGATAATTATTTTATTTATCTTTTATTGGGAAAAAGGATTAATGTAATAATTATCTCTTAATTATTTAATCCTTGGAGGACAAGGGTTACTCTCCTATATAAAGAGAGTTCTCCCAAGCCTTAACACACACATAAATTTTGACTTCACCTCTTAGAGAGGAGAAGGAAAAATTTCGGCCAAGGGGAGTCAAGGGGAAAATCTTGGAGATTTTTCCGGGTAGCATATCGGAAGGGTTCGAGTCGAGAATTTCCTTCCACCGGGAGTTGCTTGGATCACACGTACGGAAGATCGTGGTGCTCTTCACGCTTTCCTTCGTTCATCCTATTGCGGTTCTTCAACTTGGATTTTGAGATCCAAGAGGTATGATCTACAACCCCCTTGTAGATATAGATCTAGTTATTTTATTACGTGTAGTTTATAGATCTAGATCCATAAATCGTTTCCGCTGCGGATGGTATTACTAACAGTGGTATCAGTCGCCATGGTGATCTATATTTATACGCATAAAATATTAGATCTAGGAGTGGTAAAACATGTAGATTTTTTGTCCCAATTTTTTTTTAAAAAAGGGGCCGAATGCATGATTATTTTTTTTATGTTGCGATTGTTGTGGCTTGAAGAGGTGGATTGGGGTTGGTACTGTTTACCCGTAGATCTATTTTGTAGCTCTTTTGATTAGCATCAATTGAGCATAGGATGTGTAATTTATTTAATGTCATGTAAAAAAAAAAAAAAATTGTAAAAGGTAGTACCTTTTGTATTTTATATTTGATCCGGGTTCGAGACGACGAAGATGATGTGTTGAAGATCATGATGTTGAAGATCATCAATAAGGTAAAACGGGAGGAGGCCGAATTGTTTAATTAATTTATTTTTACCGGCGGCAAAATTTTGTTGCATGCGGCACAAATTTTGAGATTTTAGATGCAACAACCTGTTTTGTTTTTTACATTAGGTCAATAAAAAAAATAAAAAACCTAAAAAAAAAAAAAAAGTTTAGTTTTTAACATTAGATGCAACAACTTGTTTTGTTTTTACTTAAGCTGCCGTTTTTTATGTTGCCGTGTATTTTTTCAAGGCCTACGTGTAATAAAAAAAAAAAAAATTTAAGCTGCCGTGTATTATGAAAAAAAAAAAAGGAAGTTTTTTTTAAAACAATTGATAATATAGATATATTTTAATATATTGGTATATTACGGCCTCCTCTCCTCGTCGTTCGTGGTTCGTGTTAAGATCGAAAGTTTTGAGATCCGGAAGTTTCAAGATCAAGATCGAAGATCGAGATTTGAAGACTAAGTTTTAATTTTACTTTTCCTTAGAAAATAGGTTAGTCGGGGGTACCAACAATCCATCTCGGTGTTTAAATTTTCCGCAATTTATTTTTTATGTGTTTGATCATAAAATAGATATAAAACCGGAATTGCCATGACATGCATCATATCATAAATCCACTCCATGCATACATGTAGAATTTTAATTTTGGTAATTAAAATAGGCATGTATACAAACTCGTGTAATTAGTTGAAATTTAATTAATACGTGGTAATTAATAAATTTAGTAACTAATTAAAGATCCGAGGACGGGTTATGAAATCGTTAGCCTTTCGGTGTGTGTTCTCGGTGAACCGCCTTAAAGCTGAAACGAGATCACGTTTTCAATTCGTAGTGTCTACGAGATTGAATGATGGTAAAAGAACAATAAATCTTGGATAAAAACGGTTCGCTTTTAGGTTGGGTGGTCAACCGAGCTTCGCTCAAACGACTTAACCCTCCTAGTGTGATGTATGCACGGGGGTCCGGCAAGACTAAGCCAAACCGAGAGCGGAGGGTGATTCCTTCTAATCTCAATAGGGCTCTCTTGACCCGATTTCGTCCGACTGTCACATATGTTCCAACGAATAGGACGGGTAGGCTTGCCTACGTTACCGACACCATTCGGAATCCTTGATTTGATGTGCTTTTATGTTAACATCAAAAAGACGTGGTTAGTTAACCCACCACCACTTCCAAAATATTGAGTGGGAGCGGGGGAGGCGACAGCCAACCCCACGGCCTCTACTATAGATACAAGTAAGTGAGAGAAGGGTGACGCCTCGAGGCGCTTTGATTTCGGCCCCCTAAGGATGGTGTTCGCCCCTATCAACATTCATGGCTTGGTCTCCGAAAGGATAGGATTTCCGGGTACTCGTCGGGTCACCGACCTATCCTAAGACGGCATACTCGGGGCGTACCTAAGAGATCCGATATAGTAGGTCACACTCATCATGGGTATTTTTGGAAATATCTAGGCTGAAAAAGGAAGGTAGTCAATGAATAAAGGGATGTTCGATTCTCGTGGGATGTCCGATTCTCACAAGTTATTCATTGATGAGATTGTCTCGATTTAACCGTCATCTCTTTGACCTACCCTAAGGCGGCACTGAGATGCGAGGTTAAAACCTTGGAATGGTAGAGTAGACTTAATTTTAGTTTACAATTCCCAAAATAAAATATAGTAGTGTTAAACTTGAATTAATACATGTCATTTTATTTACAGCATTATATCCCTTACTAAATTGCTTAAAATTTAATTGACTAGTAATGACTTTGTTAAAAAGTGGAAAGTAACTAGGACGTTGAACTAGTTAATCGATAATGCAATTATTTTTCGAAAGAGATATTTTCTCTTAAGCCTTTTAAAAACCAGAGTGACATATAGGTATGTCACTAGTGTCATTCGTGTCAAACGGAAGACAAACTTAGTTTGACCAAAGGTGATCTCGGACTTTGAAATTCTTCTAGTGAATTTTGAGTATGTAGTAATTACACGAGTAATTTTCTAATTGAAAAATTGGAAAATCATGAAGTGTTACTAGTTGGACGATATTTGGAATCGATGAACTAGTGGGAGCTTTATGATTTGTTGTTTTTCTAGAACATTAGAAAAGTGTAATTGACTACACACGTAACCGTTCTAATTGAAAAACCGGAAAGTCATGAAATGTTGCTAGTTAGACGATATTTGGAATCGATGAACTAGTGGGAGTTTTATGATTTGTATTTTTCTGGAAACATTAGAACTGTGTAAGTGTTTACACGAGAGATTTTCAAATTGAAAAATTGGAAAATCATAAAATAAAGCATTGCTGGTTAGACGGTATTTGGAACCGATAAACTAGTGGGAGCTTTAATGTTATGATTTGTTGTTTTTTCTGGTATATTAGAAAATCCGAGAAGTCTCGACGAGTAACACTCGAAATAGACATCCCACGGTTCAAAAGTAGTGTCTACTCAAACGAACCGCTGGTTCAAGACTGTTTCCATTCACGGAAAGTCAAGAATGGGTGAATATGTCTAAAAGTGTTAGTCACCTAAACCGAGAAAACTTTAAGGTTGAACCGAAAATTAATTAACTGAAAATCATAGGATAAGGAAAGTGATTTTGGATCACCAACCTATGAATCCTTGGTGATTTTCTCGAGCTAAGTTCTTTGGAAGAACAAGGTAGCAATGCATTTAACGATTAAAAGAGTAAACAACGGGCAGTTAATTTTAGCTAGAATAGTGGGAGTGATATAAGGAAATGAATCTCGGATTCAATCCTTGGATATCGTGGAAAATTTATTTTCGGTTTAAGATTCGTTGGAACGAATGGATTTACCTTCTATTCGATAATTTGTTTGTCGTATAGAAAGTGAATATACCATTTGTAGTACTAATCCAAGACTCGGACTTTTGTTTGATAAAGTCAAAACCACTTAGAACTGCTGAAATATGTATATAAAACACATCTTAAGAACTATTAAAAGCAATTGGTTTCTATATTTAGATAAACGCTTCTTCATATTCCATAGTTAGTGCATAGTCCCTAAAAGACAAGACTTGAAGACTGGCTCAGGGTGATTCCTTTCTCCCAGTCTGGTTATATTGTCTCAAAGGTTCAATGACTAAGTTTCCTTTCAATCAGGAAAGGATAATGGTTATAAAGAAGTAACATAGCTTGTTCATGAAGACCTTCGGGGTCTGATGAAAGATACGAGCTAGTAGGAGCTTCCGAGTAGTGACTTCTTGTCTGATAACTATTCAAACACTCCGGTAAGTTTATCCAAAATATTTTGAGGTTTCTCTGTTTTCAACAGAGATAGAGTATTCTATACTCAGAAATGGGCCATCACATAGTCCTAGGGACTGATGCTCGGCCTGCCTCATAGTGAAATGTTTTCACTAAGTGAGAAACCGTTAAATTGCCTTATATAGTTTTTTAAATGTGCTACAATACACTGCTTAACTCAATAAAGATATTAGAAGCGAAATATCGGTTTACATTGAAATGTAAGACCGAGAAGTCTACCTAGAATATGCTTTGGAATTTACGGATAAGGTGTGGATTCGGTTCACCCCACTTCCATAAATATAAGCATTTAGCACACGGTGCTTGAAGGTAGGTCTAGAAATTTCGTGACCACGTTCGGTCAGTGACCAATCGTTCTATATCTTGTAGCATTGAGAAAAAGGTTTGTTATAAGATTCTTGAAATCGGGAAGGGACAGTTATACTGTTGCGTCCTTTCTGATAGAGTCTATGAACAGTAAAACCTTAAACCTTGAAGTACGTTTACTCAAGGTAGTTACTAACTGATTAAAATCAGACCACATCGAACATCGGTTGTTGGTGATAACACTAAATACTACTAAACTAGATCAGAATTTCGATCCACCCAGAATGTAGTGGGAGTATGGTTTATCCATTACCCGTTACGGGTTCTGCAGACTTTGTAGTCTAAGGATCGATCGATGACCTATGGCTCTTTTGTGAGCAGTATAGGATTCTGATAATAGAGGTTGGTTTACAAGCCATAACCCTGTGAATGGAGTTTGGTACTCCAGAGCTGTTCATACTCTTGTAGAACCACCTGAGTGTCTCAGGCCCAGTGGGAGTAATTGGATCTACATGGAAAAGAGTAGAATGAGTTCGGTATTGCATGATTTCGTTCAAAAGCAGAAAATAGGGGTGATTCCCTGAGACTTTCTTGCCAAACAAACGGAGTCTGGATTCATTCGAAACAGAAGGGTATTGACTTATGAACTTCTGACAGGATGACTGTCAAGGCTTATGTCCTTTTGTGGATAAAAAGCAAACCTCTCGGTCATTGGAAGTCATATATTTCTACAATATGTGGATTTGACCAGAATATTGATAAGTCTTTTGTAGACTGGATATCAATTTTAGTACAGTAGTGGATATATAAATTAGTGTTTGTGAAGGCTAACACTGCACCAGTTGGAATCAACATGGGTGTGTTATCTGAAGTCAGAATCTGACAATACCACAATTCTCTGCAACAGAGTTTTGGACAACATTCTTAAGAGTTTGACTCGGTCGAACTCATTAGAATCAGTCACTGGTTTCCCATCCATCTTATTGGTTAAGATGATGCATCTGTGTATGCAACATTCAACGAGGAAGTTCTACCCTATGCCTCAGGAATGACTCTCTAAATCTTCGGATCAGGAGAAATGGGATAGATCCTCTTTCTAGTAAGAGATGGTCAGGTTATTGAACGTCAACTTTGATCGAATCTTAGATTCGGCGGTTAACAAAGCAAGTTTAGTATGTCCTTTAGTATCTTGAGAGAAAGAGGAACAATATGCGGACATATTCATGTGTGAACTTGGATATGTGTGATACACTGATTTTGACTTTAAGTCAGATTGAGGATGATCGTTAAATCGATCTCGGGCTCAGTGTTTACTCAGTACCACATGATTTGATGGACCGGTAACGCTTCGATTCTACGGATCGTCTCGAGCCGACAACCTGACTAATCATTAAGACCCATGACATTTAGATGTAGGTACTCACCGAGTCACTGACCTATCCTACGACGGCATACTCGGAGTGTACTTTGGAATCTGAAATGGTTATGATATGCTTAATGGGTACTAGAATACGGGATAAGTCTCCATTGCTTTAGAGCAAGTGGGAGATGTAGTTTGTTGTATTTTAAATAATAAGGTGTGCTCTAAAACAATTAATCACATGCTTTCGTGCAAGTGGGAGATTGTTAGGTGTGATGCCCGAAAGACAATTTTTGTAATTGTTTTATTTAATAAATGAATTGACGTTATTATTCATATTTATTATTCTCATAATCACCGATGTGACAATAGTATTTACACTACAGAAAACCCTAAGTATATCGTTTATGTAATCACTTAACTCAGTGTATGGGATATACACAGGAGGATTGAGTTAGTGAAGATGTACTTAAAATACAATTAGCTCATAGTGAAGTTAATCGAGAGTATCGGGTCTCTCCTTTAACGTGCTATTAATGCGCCCAGAACACAATAGGTGTGATTGTCTTATCCGGACTTTCGGTTAAGAGAACCTAATGGGGCATTTATATATGATAGATATATCATATAGGGCTGGACCGATTTGATTAGAGTTCACGATATAATTCCGTAATCGAGAAGTCTTATCGAATCAATGGATGATCATATTTATGGATATATCTTAATCCTGAGGTGATCACAGTCAACTGCTTGAATCAGTATGAAGTTTGACTTGACGGTTAAGGATTACACCGAGTCTGTGGTCTGAATTACCCCATCTTGGCATTGTACTGGATTGAGTGAGTAGTCCGTGTTATCACAGATACGGAATCCATTCCTTCCATTTATGGAAGTAGATAGACAGTTCCCTTATTTGTTAATCCTAGAAACCGATCGATCCATGGAGTTCATATCACACTGATTATCACCAGTGAGTTGTATGAATTAATTGATCACTAGGGGTTAATGGTAAATAAGGATAAGAGGTTCTAAAAGGGTTAACGGTAACTTCCCGATTTAGAATGAACAGTCTATGGAGGATTAATCCATATGTAATGATTATATCAATGGACGCTTATTATTATTCTCGTGAGGAGATAAATATAATCTCATAATCGGAGGAGTGCAGTCACGGGATTATGGTGGCATATTCCTGTGATTGATTTATGGAATATAATTATTCTATAATTATTTATTTGATTTATCGGAGCCGCTGATTATTAGTCCATGGTCCCCGACGTGCCTCCTAATATAGCATAGCTATTCTCGGACGTCGAATCCTAATAATATTAATTTAGTTCTTGTTGGACTTTATTAAAACGATATGTGAATTAATTGTTTAGTGGACTATTAAATTAGTTGGGCTAAATAATTAAATACACGGAAAAGACATTTTTCGTGGACTTGGCCCAAATTAGTGTGTTGACAATTTTGACCCAATTGGTCAAATATTGGAAAAAGCGTGTGAACCTTTCTTAATAAAAAGGTGGCGCCTTTTTTTTTGACAAATAATTAGGAAGAAATTGGTTTTTCTTGGTTAATTATTTAATGTGTGATTTATCTTTTATTTGTTAAATAATAATTCATGAAATATTAGATAATAATATGATTTATCCTAATTTGTTTGGGATAATTATTTTATTTATCTTTTATTGGGAAAAAGGATTAATGTAATAATTATCTCTTAATTATTTAATCCTTGGAGGACAAGGGTTACTCTCCTATATAAAGAGAGTTCTCCCAAGCCTTAACACACACATAAATTTCGACTTCACCTCTTAGAGAGGAGAAGGAAAATTTCGGCCAAGGGGAGTCAAGGGGAAAATCTTGGAGATTTTTCCGGGTAGCATATCGGAAGGGTTCGAGTCGAGAATTTCCTTCCACCGGGAGTTGCTTGGATCACACGTACGGAAGATCGTGGTGCTCTTCAAGCTTTCCTTCGTTCATCCTATTGCGGTTCTTCAACTTGGATTTTGAGATCCAAGAGGTATGATCTACAACCCCCTTGTAGATATAGATCTAGTTATTTTATTACGTGTAGTTTATAGATCTAGATCCATAAATCGTTTCCGCTGCGGATGGTATTACTAACATCTGACCTCTGTTTTGCTTCCCGTTTGCGCCGGCGTACCTTATTTATCGTTCTGGTCGATACCACATCAGTACTTCAAAGAGAATTACAAACGTTTTTTTTTCGTACTCTTTTTCGTACCCATAGAGTACTTAATGGTGTGAATTTTGATTCCTTGTACAGTCCCATTCTGGCTTCTGTTTTGCTTGCCATTTGCGCCGGCGTGCCATATTTATCGTTCTGGTCGATAACACATCAGTACAACAAAGAGAATTACAAATGTTTTTTTTCGTACTTTTTTTTCGTACCCATAGAGTATTTTAACTGTGTGATTTTTGATTCCTAGTACAAGGTCATTCTGACCTCCGTTTTGCTTCCCGTTTGCGCCGGCGTACCTTATTTGTCGTTCTGGTCGATACCACATTAGTACTTCAAAGAGAATTATAAACGTTTTTTTTCATACTTTTTTCGTACCCATAGAGTACTTAACTATGTGATTTTTGATTGCTTGTACAAGCCCATTCTGGCCTCCGTTTTGCTTGCCGTTTGCGCCGACGTGCCTTATATATCGTTCTGGTCGATATCACATCAGTACTTCAAAAAGACTTACAAACGTTTTTTTTCGTACTTTTTTCATACCCAGAGTACTTAACTGTGTGATTTTTGATTCCTTGTACAAGACCATTCTTGCCTCCGTTTTGCTTGCCGTTTGCGCCGGCGTGCCTTATTTATCGTTCTGGTCGATATCACATCAGTACTTCAAAGAGAACTACAAACATTTTTTTTCGTACTTTTTTTCGTACCCATAGAGTACTTAACTGCGTGATTTTTGATTCCTTGTACAAGGCCATTCTCGACCTCGCTTTTGCTTGCCGCTTATGCGCGCGTCTTTATTTATCTTTCTCGGTCGATACCACATCAAGATTTCAAAGAGAATTACAAACGCTTTTTTCAGACTTTTTTCCGTACCATAGAGTACTTAACTGTGATTTTGATTCTAGTACAAGGCCATTATGACCTCGCTTTTGCTTGCCGTTTGCCGGCGCCTTATTTATCGTTCTCGTCGATACCACATCAATACTTCAAAGAGAATTACAAACGTTTTTTTTCGTACTTTTTCATACCCATAGAGTACTTAATGGTGTGAATTTTGATTCCTTGTACAGTCCCATTCTGGCTTCTGTTTTGCTTGCCGTTTGCGCCGGCGTGCCATATTTATCGTTCTGGTCGATAACACATCAGTACAACAAAGAGAATTACAAATGTTTTTTTTCGTCCTTTTTTTCGTACCCATAGAGTATTTTAACTGTGTGATTTTTGATTCCTAGTACAAGGCCATTCAGACCTCCGTTTTGCTTCCCGTTTGCGCCGGCGTACTTTATTTGTCGTTCTGGTCGATACCACATTAGTACTTCAAAGAGAATTATAAAAGTTTTTTTTCATACTTTTTTCGTACCCATAAAGTACTTAACTGTGTGATTTTTGATTCCTTGTACAAGCCCATTCTGGCCTCCGTTTTGCTTGCCGTTTGCGCCGGCATGCCTTATATATCGTTCTAATCGATATCACATCAGTACTTCAAAGAGAATTACAAACGGTTTTTTCGTACTTTTTTCATACCCAGAGTCCTTAACTGTGTGATTTTTGATTCCTTGTACAAGACCATTCTTGCCTCCGTTTTGCTTGCCGTTTGCGCCGGCGTGCCTTATTTATCGTTCTGGTCGATATCACATCAGTACTTCAAAGAGAACTACAAACATTTTTTTTCGTACTTTTTTTCGTACCCATAGAGTACTTAACTGTGTGATTTTTGATTCCTTGTACAAGGCCATTCTGGCCTCCATTTTGCTTGCCGTTTGCGCTGGCGTGCCTTATTTATCGTTCTGGTCGATATCACATCAGTACTTCAAAGAAAATTACAAATGTTTTTTTTCGTACTTTTTTTCGTACCCATAGAGTACTTAACTGTGTGATTTTTGATTCCTTGTACAAGGCCATTCTGGCCTCCGTTTTGCTTGCCGTTTGCGCCGGCGTGCCTTATTTATCGTTCTGGTCGATATCACATCAGTACTTCAAAGAGAATTACAAACGTTTTTTTTCGTACTTTTTTCATACCCATAGAGTACTTAACTGTGTGATTTTTGATTCCTTGTACAAGGCCATTCTGGCCTCCGTTTTGCTTGCCGTTTGCGCCGGCGTGCCTTATTTATCGTTCTGGTCGATATCACATCAGTACTTCAAAGAGAATTACAAACATTTTTTTCGTACTTTTTTTGTACCCATAGAGTACTTAACTGTGTGATTTTTTATTCCTTGTACAAGGCCATTCTGGCCTCCATTTTGCTTGCCGTTTGCGCCGGCGTGCCTTATTTATCGTTCTGGTCGATATCACATCAGTACTTCAAAGAGAATTACAAATGTTTTTTTTCGTACTTTTTTTCGTACCCATAGAGTACTTAACTGTGTGATTTTTGATTCCTTGTACAAGGCCATTCTGGCCTCCGTTTTGCTTGCCGTTTGCGCCGGCGTGCCTTATTTATCGTTCTGGTCGATATCACATCAGTACTTCAAAGAGAATTACAAACGTTTTTTTTCGTACCCATAGAGTACTTAACTGTGTTATTTTTTATTCCTTGTACAAGGCCATTCTGGCCTCCGTTTTGCTTGCCGTTTGCGCCGGCGTGCCTTATTTATCGTTCTGGTCGATATCACATCAGTACTTCAAAGAGAATTACAAACGTTTTTTTCCGTACTTTGTTTCTTACCCAAAGAGTACTTAACTTTGTGATTTTTGATTCCTTGTACAAGGCCATCTGACCTCCGTTTTGCTTCCCGTTTGCGCCGGCGTACCTTATTTGTCGTTCTGGTCGATACCACATTTGTACTTCAAAGAGAATTATAAACGTTTTTTTTCATACTTTTTTCGTACCCATAGAGTACTTAACTGTGTGATTTTTTATTCCTTGTACAAGGCCATTCTGGCCTCCGTTTTGCTTGCCGTTTGCGCCGGCGTGCCTTATTTATCGTTCTGGTCGATATCACATCAGTACTTCAAAGAGAATTACAAACGTTTTTTTCCGTACTTTTTTCATACCCATAAAGTACTTAACTGTGTGATTTTTGATTCCTTGTACAAGGCCATTCTGGCCTCAGTTTTGCTTGCCGTTTGCGCCGGCGAGCCTTATTTATCGTTCTGGTCGATATCACATCAGTACTTCAAAGAGAATTACAAACATTTTTTTTCGTACTTTTTTTCGTACCCATAGAGTACTTAACTGTGTGATTTTTGATTCCTTGTACAAGGCCATTCTGGCCTCCGTTTTGCTTGCCGTTTGCGCTGGCGTGCCTTATTTATCAATCTAGTCGATATCACATCAGTACTTCAAAGAGAATTACAAAAATTTTTTTCGTACTTTCTTTCGTACCCATAGAGTACTTAACTGTGTGATTTTTGATTCCTTGTACAAGGCCATTCTGGCCTCCGTTTTGCTTGCCGTTTGCGCCGGCATGCCTTATTTATCGTTCTGGTCGATATCACATCAGTACTTCAAAGAGAATTACAAACATTTTTTTTCGTACTTTTTTTCGTACCCATAGAGTACTTAACTGTGTGATTTTTGATTCCTTGTACAAGGCCATTCTGCCTCCGTTTTGCTTGCCGTTTGCGCCGGCGTGCCTTATTTATCGTTCTGGTCGATATCACATCAGTACTTCAAAGAGAATTACAAACCTTTTTTTTTCGTACTTTTTTTCGTACCCATAGAGTACTTAACTGTGTGATTTTAGATTCCTTGTACAAGGCCATTCTGGCCTCCGTTTTGCTTGCCGTTTGTGCCGGCGTGCCTTATTTATCGTTCTGGTCGATATCACATCAGTACATCAAAGAGAATTACAGTCATTTTTTCATACTCTTTTTCGTACCCATAGAGTACTTAACGGTGTGATTTTTGATTCCTTGTCCAAGGTCATTCTGGCCTCCGTTTCACTTGCCGTTTGCGCCGGCGTGCCTTATTTATCGTTTTGATTGATATCATATCAGTATTTGAAAGAGAATTACAATCGTTTTCTTTCGTACTCTTTTTCGTAACCATAGAGTACTTAACGGTGTGATTTTTGATTCCTTGTACGAGCCCATTCTGGCCTCCGTTTTGCTTGCCGTTTGCGCCGGCGTGCCTTATTTATCGTTCTGGTCGATAACACATCAGTACATCCAAGAGAATTACAAACATTTTTTTCGTACCCATAGAGTACTTAACTGCGTGATTTTTGATTCCTTGTACAAGGCCATTCTGACCTCCGTTTTGCTTCCCGTTTGCGCCGGCGTACCTTATTTATCGTTCTGGTCGATACCACATCAGTACTTCAAAGAGAATTACAAACGTTTTTTTTCGTACTCTTTTTCGTACCCATAGAGTACTTAATGGTGTGATTTTTGATTCCTTGTACAGGCCCATTCTGGCTTCTGTTTTGCTTGCCGTTTGCGCCGGCGTGCCTTATTTATCGTTCTGGTCGATAACACATTAGTACAACAAAGAGAATTACAAATGTTTTTTTTCATACTTTTTTTCGTACCCATAGAGTATTTTAACTGTGTGATTTTTGATTCCTGGTACAAGGCCATTCTGACCTCCGTTTTGCTTCCCGTTTGCGCCGGCGTACCTTATTTGTCGTTCTGGTCGATACCACATTAGTACTTCAAAGAGAATTATAAACGTTTTTTTCATACTTTTTTCGTACCCATAGAGTACTTAACTGTGTGATTTTTGATTCCTTGTACAAGCCCATTCTGGCCTCCGTTTTGCTTGCCGTTTGCGCCGGCGTGCCTTATATATCGTTCTGGTCTATATCACATCAGTACTTCAAAGAGAATTACAAACGTATTTTTTCGCACTTTTTTCATACCCATAGAGTACGTAACTGTGTGATTTTTGATTCCTTGTACAAGACCATTCTTGCCTCCGTTTTGCTTGCCGTTTGCGCCGGCGTGCCTTATTTATCGTTCTGGTCGATATCACATCAGTACTTCAAAGAGAACTACAAACATTTTTTTTCGTACCCATAGAGTACTTAACTGTGTGATTTTTGATTCCTTCTACAAGGCCATTCTGGCCTCCATTTTGATTGCCGTTTGCGCCGGCGTGCCGTATTTATCGTTCTAGTCGATATCACATCAGTACTTCAAAGAGAGTTACAAACATTTTTTCGTACTTTCTTTCGTACCCATAGAGTACTTAACTGTGTGATTTTTGATTCCTTGTACAAGGCCATTCTGGCCTCCGTTTTGCTTGCCGTTTGAGCCGGCGTGCCTTATTGATCATTGTGGTCGATATCACATCAGTACTTCAAAGAGAATTACAAACGTTTTTTCATACTTTATTCGTACCCATAGAGTACTTAACTGTGTGATTTTTGATTCCTTGTACAAGGCCATTCTGACCTCCGTTTTGCTTGCCGTTTGCGCCGGCGTGCCTTATTTATCGTTCTGGTCGATAACACATCAGTACATCAAAGAGAATTACAAACATTTTTTTCATACTTTTTTTCGTACCCATAGAGTACTTAACTGCGTGATTTTTGATTCCTTGTACAAGGCCATTCTGACCTCCGTTTTGCTTGCCGTTTCCGCCGGCGTACCTTATTTATCTTTATGGTCGATACCACATCAGTACTTCAAAGAGAATTACAAACGTTTTTTCGTACTTTTTTCCGTACCCATAGAGTACTTAACTGTGTGATTTTTGATTCATAGTACAAGGCCATTATGACCTCTGTTTTTCTTCCCGTTTGCGCCGGCGTACCTTATTTATCGTTCTGGTCGATACCACCTCAGTACTTCAAAGAGAATTACAAACGTTTTTTTTCGTACTCTTTTTCGTAACCATAGAGTACTTAATGGTGTGATTTTTGATTCCTTGTACAGGCCCATTCTGGCTTCTGTTTTGCTTCCCGTTTGCGCCGGCGTGTCATATTTATCGTTCTGGTCAATAACACATCAGTACAACAAAGAGAATTACAAATATTTTTTTTCGTACTTTTTTTCGTACCCATAGAGTATTTTAACTGTGTGATTTTTGATTCCTAGTACAAGGCCATTCTGACCTCCGTTTTGCTTCCCGTTTGCGCGGCGTACCTTATTTATCGTTCTGGTCGATACCACATTAGTACTTCAAAGAGAATTATAAACGTTTTTTTTCATACTTTTTTCTTACCCATAGAGTACTTAACTGTGTGATTTTTGATTCCTTGTACAAGCCCATTCTGGCCTCCGTTTTGCTTGCCGTTTGCGGCGGCGTGCCATATATATCGTTCTGGTCGATATCACATCAGTACTTCAAAGAGAATTACAAACGTTTTTTTCGTACTTTTTCATACCCAGAGTACTTAACTGTGTGATTTTTTATTCCTTGTACAAGACCATTCTGGCCTACGTTTTGCTTGCCGTTTGCGCCTGCGTGCCTTATTTATCGTTCTAGTCGATATCACATCAGTACTTCTATGAGAATTACAAACGTTTTTTTTCGTACTTTGTTTCTTACCCATAGAGTACTTAACTGTGTGATTTTTGATTCCTAGTACAAGGCCATTCTGACCTCCGTTTTGCTTCCCGTTTGCGCCGGCGTACCTTATTTATCGTTCTGGTCGATACCACATCAGTACTTCAAAGAGAATTACAAACGATTTTTTCATACCCATAGAGTACTTAACTGTGTGATTTTTGATTCCTTGTACAAGCCATTCTGGCCTCCGTTTTGCTTGCTGTTTACGCCGGCGTGCCATCGTTCTGGTCGATATCACATCAGTACTTCAAAGATAATTACAAATGTTTTTTTCGTACTTTTTTTTCGCACCCATAGAGTACTTAACTGTGTGATTTTTGATTCCTTGTACATGGCCATTCTTGCCTCCGTTTTGCTTGCCGTTTGCGCCTGCGTGCCTTATTTATCGTTCAGGTCAATATCACATCAGTATTTCAAAGAGAATTACAAACGTTTTTTTTCGTACTTTTTTTCATACCCATAGAGTACTTAACTGTGTGATTTTTTATTCCTTATACAAGGCCATTCTGGACTCCGTTTTGCTTGCCGTTTACGCCGGTGTGCCTTATTTATCGTTCTGGTCGATATCACATCAGTACCTCAAAGAGAATTACAAACTTTTTTTTGTACTTTTTTCATACCCATAGAGTACTTAACTGTGTGATTTTTGATCCCTTGTACAAAGCCATTCTGGCCACCATTTTGCTTTCCGTTTGCGCCGGCGTGCCTTATTTATCGTTCTGGTCGATATCACATCAGTACTTCAAAGAGAATTACAAACGTTTTTTCATACTTTTTTTCGTACCCATAGACTACCTAACTGTGTGATATTTGATTCCTTGTACAAGGCCATTCTGGCCTCCGTTTTTCTTGCCGTTTGCGCCGGCGTGCCTTATTTATCGTTCTGGTCGATATCACATCAGTACTTCAAAGAGAATTACAAACGTTTTTCATACTTTTGTCATACCCATAGAGTTCTTAATCGTGTGATTTTTGATTCTTGTACAAACCATTCTGGCCTCCGTTTTGCTTGCCGTTTGTGCCGGCGTGCCTTATTTATCGTTCTGGTCGATATCACATCAGTACTTCAAAGAGAATTACAAACGTTTTTTGTACTTTTTTTCGTACCCTTTGAGTACTTAACTGTGTGATTTTTGATTCCTTGTACAAGGCCATTCTGGCCTCCGTTTTGCTTGCCGTTTGCGCCGGCGTGCCTTATTTATCGTTCTGGTCGATATCACATCAGTACTTCAAAGAGAATTACAAACATTTTTTTTCGTACTTTTTTTGTACCCATAGAGTACTTAACTGTGTGATTTTTGATTCCTTGTACAAGGCCATTCTGGCCTCCGTTTTGATTTCCATTTGCGCCGGCGTGCCTTATTTATCGTTCTGGTCGATATCACATCAACACTTCAAAGAGAATTACAAATGTTTTTTTCGTATTTTTTTTCGTACCCTTAGAGTACTTAACTGTGTGATTTTTGATTCCTTGTACAAGGCCATTCTGGCCTCCGTTTTGCATGCCGTTTGCGCCGGCGTGCCTTATATATCGATCTGGTCGATATCACATCAATACTTCAAAGAGAACTACAAAAGTTTTTTATTCGTACTTTTTTTCGTACCCATAGAGTACATAACTGTGTGATTTTCGATTCCTTGTACAAGGCCATTTTGTCCTCCGTTTTGCATCCCGTTTGCACCGGCATGCCTTATTTATCGTTCTGGTCGATATCACATCAGTACTTCAAAGAGAATTACAAACGTTTTTTTCATACTCTTTTTTGTAACCATAGAGTACTTCACGGTGTTATTTTTAATTCCTTGACAAGGCCATTCTGGCCTCCGTTTTGCTTGACGTTTGCGCCGGCGTGCCTTATTTATCGTTCTGGTCGATATCACATCAGTACTTCAAAGAGAATTACAAACGTTTTTTTCGTACTCTTTTTTGTACCCATAGAGTACTTAACGGTGTGATTTGTGATTCCTTGTACAAGGCCATTTTGGACTCCGTTTTGCTTGCCGTTTGCGCCGGCGTGCCTTATTTATCATTCTGGTCGATATCACATCAGTACTTCAAAGAGAATTACAAACGTTTTTTTTCATACTCTTTTTTGTACCCATAGAGTACTTAACGGTGTGATTTTTGATTCCTTGTACAAGTCCATTCTGGACTCCGTTTTTCTTGCCGTTTGCGCCGGCGTGCCTTATTTATCGTTCTGGTCGATAACACATCACTACTTCAATGAGAATTACAAATTTTTTTTTCGTATTTTGTTTTGTACCCATAGAGTACTTAACGGTGTGATTTTTGATTCCTTGTACAAGGCCGTTTTTGCTTGCAGTTTGCGCCGGCGTACCTTATTTACCATTCTCGTCGATACCACATCAGTACTTCAAAGAGAATTACAAACGTTTTTTTCGTACCCATAGAGTACTTAACTGTGTGATTTTTGATTCCTTGTACAAGGCAATTCTGGCCTACGTTTTGATTGCCATTTGTGTCTGCGTGCCTGATTTATCCTTCTGGTCGATATCACATCAGTACTTCAAAGAGAATTACAAACGTTTTTTTCGTACTTATTTTTGTACCCATAGAGTACTTAACGGTGTGATTCTAGCCTCCGTTTTGCTTACCGTTTGCGCAGGCGTGCCTTATTTATCGTTCTGGTCGATATCACATCAGTACTTCAAAGTGAATTACAAACGTTTTTCTTGTAACTTTTTTTGTACCCATAGAGTACTTAACGGTGTTAATTTTGATTCATTGTACAAGGCCATTCTGGCCTCCGTTTTGCTTGCCGTTTGCGCCGGGTGCCTTATTTATCGTTCTGGTCGATATCACGTCAGTACTTCAAAGAGAATTACAAACGTTTTTCATACTTTTTTTGTACCCATAGAGTACTTAACGGTGTGATTTTTGATACCTTGTACAAGGCCATTCTGGCATCCGTTTTCCTTGCCGTTTGCGCGGCGTGCCTTTTTTTATCGTTCTGGTCGATATCACATCAGTACTTCATAGACAATTACAAACATTTTTTTGTACTCTTTTTTGTACCCATAGAGTACTTAACTGTGTGATTTTTGATTCCTTGTACAAGGCCATTCTGGCCTCCGTTTTGCTTGCCGTTTGCGCCGGTGTGCCTTATTTATCATTCTGGTCGATAACACATCAGTACTTCAATGATAATTTCAAACGTTTTTTTTCGTACTTTGTTTTGTACCCATAGAGTACTTAACAGTGTGATTTTTGATTTCTTGTACAAGGCCATTCTGAACTCCGTTTTGCTTGCCGTTTGCGCCGGCGTACCTTATTTATCGTTCTGGTCGATACCACATCAGTACTTCAAAGAGAATTACAAATATTTTTTTTCGTACTTTTTTCGTACCCATAGAGTGCTTAACTGCGTGATTTTTGATTCCTTGTACAAGGCAATTCTGACCTCCGTTTTGCTTGCTGCTTGCGCCGGCGTACCTTATTTATCGTTCTGGTCGATACCACATCAGTACTTCAAAGAGAATTACAAACGTTTTTCTCGTACTTTTTTTCGTACCCATAGAGTACTTAACTGCGTGATTTTTGATTCCTTGTACAAGGACATTTTGACCTCCGTTTTGCTTGCCGTTTGCGCCGGCGTACCTTATTTATCTTCCTGGTCGATACCACATCTGTACTTCAAAGAGAATTACAAATATTTTTTTCGTACTTTTTTCCGTTCCCATAGAGTACTTAACTGCGTGATTTTTGATTCCTTTTTGCTTGCCGTTTGCGCCGGCGTGCCTTATTTATCTTTCTGGTCGATATCACATCAGTACTTCAAAGAGAATTACAAACGTTTTTTTTGTACCCATAGAGTACTTAACTGTGTGATTTTTGATTCCTTGTACAAGGCCGTTCTGGCCTCCGTTTTGCTTGCCGTTTGCGCCGGCTTGCCTTATTTATCGTTATGGTCAATATCACATTAGTACTTCAAAGAGAATTACAAACGTTTTTTTTCGTACTTTTTTTCGTACCCATAGAGTACTTAACTGTGTGATTTTTGATTCCTTGTACAAGGCCATTCTGGCCTCTGTTTTGCTTGCCGTTTGTGCCGGCGTGCCTTATTTATCATTTTGGTCGATATCACATCAGTACTTCAAAGAGAATTACAAACGTTTTTTTCGTACTTTTTTTCGTACCCATAGAGTACTTAACTGTGTGATTTTTGATTCCTTGTACAAGGCCATTCTGGCCTCCGTTTTGCTTGCCGTTTGCGCCGGCGTGCCTTATTTATCGTTCTGGTCGATATCACATCAGTACTTCAAAGAGAATTACAAAAAAAAATCGTACTTTTTTTCGTACCCATAGAGTACTTAACGGTGTGATTTTTGATTCCTTGTACAAGGCCATTCTGGCCTCCGTTTTGCTTGCCGTTTGCGCCGGCGTGCCTTATTTATCGTTCTGGCCGATATCACATCAGTACTTCAAAGAGAATTACAAACATTTTTTTCCGTAATTTTTTTCGTACCCATAGAGTACTTAACTGTGTGATTTTTGATTCCTTGTACAAGGCCATTCTTGCTTCCGTTTTGCTTGCCGTTTGCGCCGGCGTGCCTTATTTGTTGTTCTGGTCGATATCACATCAGTACTTCAAAGAGAATTACAAATGTTTTTTTCGTACTTTTTTTCGTACCCATAGTGTACTAAACTGTGTGATTTTTGATTCCTTGTACAAGGCCATTCTGGCCTCCGTTTTGCTTGCCGTTTGCGCCGGCGTGCCTTATTTATCGTTCTGGTCGATATCACATCAGTACTTCAAAGAGAATTACAAACGTTTTTTTGTACCCATAGAGTATAGCGTGTGATTTTGATTCCTTGTACAAAACCATTATGGCCTCCGTTTTGCTGCCGTTTGCGCGGCGTGCCTTATTTATCGTTATCGATATCACATCAGTACTTCAAAGAGAATTACAAACATTTTTTTTCGTACTTTTTTTCGTACCCATAGAGTACTTAACTGTGTGATTTTTGATTCCTTGTACAAGGCCATTCTGGCCTCCGTTTTGCTTGCCGTTTGCGCCGGCGTGCCTTATTTATCGTTCTGGTCGATATCACATCAGTACTTCAAAGAGAATTACAAACGTTTTTTTTCGTACTTTTTTTCGTACCCATAGAGTACTTAACTATGTGATTTTTGATTCCTTGTACAAGGCCATTCTGGCCTCCGTTTTGCTTGCCGTTTGCGCCGGCGTGCCTTATTTATCGTTCTGGTCGATATCACATCAGTACTTCAAAGAGAATTACAAAAAAAAATTCGTACTTTTTTTCGTACCCATAGAGTACTTAACTGTGTGATTTTTGATTCCTTGTACAAGGCCATTCTGGCCTCCGTTTTGCTTGCCGTTTGCGCCGGCGTGCCTTATTTATCGTTCTGGTCGATATCACATCAGTACTTCAAAGAGAATTACAAACTTTTTTTCATACTTTTTTTCGTACCCATAGAGTACTTAGCGTGATTTTTGATTCCTTGTACAAGGCCATTCTTGCCTCCGTTTTGCTTGCCGTTTTACGGCGTGCCTTATTTATCGTTCGGTCGATATCACATCAATACTTCAAAGAAATTACAAATGTTTTTTCATACTTTTTTTACGTCCATAGAGTACTTAACTGTGTGATTTTTGATTCCTTGTACAAGGCCATTACGGCCTCCGTTTTGCTTGCCGTTTTGCGGCGTGCCTTATTTATCGTTCGGTCGATATCACATCAATACTTCAAAGAGAATTACAAACGTTTTTTTTACTTTTTTCGTACCCATAGAGTACTTAACTGTGTGATTTTTGATTCCTTGTACAAGGCCATTCTGGCCTCCGTTTTGCTTGCCGTTTGCGCCGGCGTGCCTTATTTATCGTTCTGGTCGATAACACATCAGTACTTCAAAGAGAATTACAAACGTTTTTTTTCATACTTTTTTTTGTACCCATAGAGTACTTAACTGTGTGATTTTTGATTCCTTGTACAAGGCCATTCTGACCTCCGTTTTTCTTGCCGTTTGCGCCGGCGTACCTTATTTATCGTTCTGGTCGATACCACATCAGTACTTCAAAGAGAATTACAAACGTTTTTTTCGTACTTTTTTTCGTACCCATAGAGTACTTAACTGCGTGATTTTTGATTCCTTGTACAAGGCCATTCTGACCTCCGTTTTGCTTGCCGTTTGCGCCGGCGTACCTTATTTATCTTTCTGGTCGATACCACATCAGTACTTCAAAGAGAATTAAAAATATTTTTTTCGTACTTTTTTTTCGTACCCATAGAGTACTTAACTGCGTGATTTTTGATTCCTTGTACAAGGCCATTCTGACCTCCGTTTTGCTTGCCGTTTGCGCCGGCGTACCTTATTTATCGTTCTGGTCGATACCACATCAGTACTTCAAAGAGAATTACAAACGTTTTTTTTCGTACTTTTTTTCGTACCCATAGAGTACTTAAATGCGAGATTTTTGATTCCTTGTACATGGCCATTCTGACCTCCGTTTTTCTTGCCGTTTGCGCCGGCGTACCTTATTTATCTTTCTAGTCGATACCACATCAGTACTTCAAAGAGAATTAAAAATATTTTTTTCGTACTTTTTTTCGTACCCATAGAGTACTTAACTGCGTGATTTTTGATTCCTTGTACAAGGCCATTCTGACCTCTGTTTTGCTTGCCGTTTGCGCCGGCGTACCTTATTTATCGTTCTGGTCAATACCACGTTAGTACTTCAAAGAGAATTACAAATGTTTTTTTTCGTACTTTTTTTCGTACCCATAGAGTACTTAACTGCGTGATTTTTGATTCCTTGTACAAGGCCATTCTGACCTCCGTTTTGCTTGCCGTTTGCGCCGGCGTACCTTATT
>CM044897.1:53816103-53844001 GCA_024500145.1 Gentiana dahurica var. dahurica
GATGTGATATCGACCAGAACGATAAATAAGGCACGCCGGCGCAAACGGCAAGCAAAACGGAGGCCAGAATGGCCTTGTACAAGGAATCAAAAATCACACAGTTAAGTACTCTATGGGTACGAAAAAAAGTATGAAAAAAGTGTTTGTAATTCTCTTTGAAGTACTGATGTGGTATCGACCAGAACGATAAATAAGGTACGCCGGCGCAAATGGCAAGCAAAACGGAGGTCAGAATGGCCTTGTACAAGGAATCAAAAATCAGACCGTTAAGTACTCTATGGGTACAAATAAAAGTACGAAAAAAAACGTTTGTAATTCTCATTGAAGTACTGATGTGTTATCGACCAGAACGATAAATAAGGCACGCCGGCGCAAACGGCAAGCAAAACGGAGGCCAGAATGGCCTTGTACAAGGAATCAAAAATCACACAGTTAAGTACTCTATGGGTACAAAAAAAAGTACAAAAACGTTTGTAATTCTCTTTGAAATCTTGATGTGATATCGACCAGCGATAAATAAGGCACGCCGGCACAAACGGCAAGCAAAACGGAGGCCAGAATGGCCTTGTACAAGGAATCAAAAATCACACAGTTAAGTACTCTATGGGTACGAAAAAAGTATGAAAAAAACGTTTGTAATTCTCTTTGAAGTACTGATGTGATATCGACCAGAACGATAAATAAGGCACGCCGGCGCAAACGGCAAGCAAAACGGAGGCCAGAATGGCCTTGTACAAGGAATCAAAAATCACACAGTTAAGTACTCTATGGGTACGAAAAAAAGTACGAAAAAAAACGTTTGTAATTCTCTTTGAAGTACTGATGTGATATCGACCAGAACGATAAATAAGGCACGCCGGCGCAAACGGCAAGCAAAACGGAGGCCAGAATGGCCTTGTACAAGGAATCAAAAATCACACCGTTAAGTACTCTATGGGTACGAAAAAAAGTATGAAAAAAAACGTTTGTAATTCTCTTTGAAATACTGATGTGATATCGACGAGCGATAAATAAAGCCGCCGTGATAAGCGGCAAGCAAAAGCGGAGGCGAGAATGGCCTTGTACAAGAATCAAAAATCACACGTTAAGTACTCTATGGGTACAAAAAAAGTCTGAAAAAAGCGTTTGTAATTCTCTTTGAAATCTTGATGTGATATCGACGAGCGATAAATAAAACGCGCCCGGTACAAGCGGCAAGCAAAGCGGAGGCAGAATGGCCTTGTACAAGAATCAAAAATCACAAGTTAAGTACTCTATGGGTGCGAAAAAAAGTCTGAAAAAAACGTTTGTAATTCTCTTTGAAATCTTGATGTGATATCGACCGAGCGATAAATAAGGCCGCCTGGCAAGCGGCAAGCAAAACGGAGGCGAATGGCCTTGTACAAGAATCAAAAATCACACGTTAAGTACTCTATGGAGTACGAAAAAAGCGTTTGTAATTCTCTTTGAAATCTTGATGTGATATCGACGAGCGATAAATAAAACGCGCCCGGTATAAGCGGCAAGCAAAGCGGAGGCGAATGGCCTTGTACAAGAATCAAAAATCACTCAGTTAAGTACTCTATGGGTCTACGAAAAAAATCTGAAAAAAAGTTTGTAATTCTCTTTGAAATCTTGATGTGATATCGACGAGCGATAAATAAGGCACGCCGGTATAAGCGGCAAGCAAAAGCGGAGGCAGAATGGCCTTGTACAAGAATCAAAAATCACCAGTTAAGTACTCTATGGAGTGCGAAAAAATCTGAAAAAAGCGTTTGTAATTCTCTTTGAAATCTTGATGTGATATCGACGAGCGATAAATAAAGAGCGCTTGATAAAGCGGCAAGCAAAAGCGGAGGCGAGAATGGCCTTGTACAAGGAATCAAAAATCACACCGTTAAGTACTCTATGGGTACAAAAAAAGTCTGAAAAAAAGTTTGTAATTCTCTTTGAAATCTTGATGTGATATCGACCAGAACGATAAATAAGGCACGCCGGTGCAAACGGCAAGCAAAACGGAGGCGAATGGCCTTGTACAAGGAATCAAAAATCACACAGTTAAGTACTCTATGGGTAGCGAAAAAAGTACGAAAAAAACGTTTGTAATTCTCTTTGAAGTACTTGATGTGATATCGACCGAACGATAAATAAAACGCGCCGGCGTAAGCGGCAAGCAAAGCGGAGGCGAATGGCCTTGTACAAGAATCAAAAATCACACGGTTAAGTACTCTAGGTGCAAAAAACGTTTGTAATTCTCTTTGAAATCTTGATGTGATATCGACGAGCGATAAATAAAACGCGCCCGGTATAAGCGGCAAGCAAAGCGGAGGCAGAATGGCCTTGTACAAGAATCAAAAATCCTGCGATTAAGTACTCTATGGGTACGAAAAAAGTATGAAAAAAAGTTTGTAATTCTCTTTGAAATCTTGATGTGATATCGACCGAGCGATAAATAAAGCACGCCCGGTATAAGCGGCAAGCAAAAGCGGAGGCGAGAATGGCCTTGTACAAGAATCAAAAATCCAGATTAAGTACTCTATGGGTACGAAAAAAAGGAAAAAACGTTTGTAATTCTCTTTGAAGTACTGATGTGGTATCGACCAGAACGATAAATAAGGTACGCCGGCGCAAACGGCAAGCAAAACGGAGGTCAGAATGGCCTTGTACAAGGAATCAAAAATCACACCGTTAAGTACTCTATGGGTACAAAACAAAGTATGAAAAAAAACATTTGTAATTCTCATTGAAAGAATGATGTGTTATCGACCAGAACGATAAATAAGGCACGCCGGCGCAAACGGCAAGCAAAACGGAGGCCAGAATGGCCTTGTACAAGGAATCAAAAATCACACCGTTAAGTACTCTAAGGGTACAAAAAAGAGTACGAAAAAAACGTTTGTAATTCTCTTTGAAGTACTGATGTGATATCGACCAGAACGATAAATAAGGCACGCCGGCGCAAACGGCAAGCAAAACGGAGGCCAGAATGGCCTTGTACAAGGAATCAAAAATCACACAGTTAAGTACTCTATGGGTACGAAAAAAAGTACGAAAAAAAGCGTTTGTAATTCTCTTTGAAGTCTGATGTGGTATCGACCAGAACGATAAATAAGGTACGCCGGCGCAAATGGCAAGCAAAACGGAGGTCAGAATGGCCTTGTACAAGGAATCAAAAATCAGACCGTTAAGTACTCTATGGGTACAAATAAAAATACGAAAAAAAATGTTTGTAATTCTCATTGTAGTACTGATGTGTTATCGACCAGAACGATAAATAAGGCACGCCGGCGCAAACGGCAAGCAAAACGGAGTCCAGAATGGCCTTGTACAAGGAATCAAAAATCACACCGTTAAGTACTCTATGGGTACAAAAAAGTACAAAAAAGCGTTTGTAATTCTCTTTGAAATCTTGATGTGATATCGACGAGCGATAAATAAGGAACACCGGTATAAGCAAAGCAAAACGGAGGCCATAATGGCCTTGTACAAGAATCAAAAATCACGCAGTTAAGTACTCTATGGGTACGAAAAAAAGTATGAAAAAAAGCGTTTGTAATTCTCTTTGAAGTACTGATGTGGTATTGACCAGAACGATAAATAAGGACGCCGGCGCAAATGGCAAGCAAAATGGAGGTCAGAATGGCCTTGTACAAGGAATCAAAAATCAGACCGTTAAGTACTCTATGGGTACAAAAAAAGTACGAAAAAAAACTTTTGTAATTCTCATTGTAATCTTGATGTGTTATCGACGAGCGATAAATAAGACATGCCGGCACAAACGGCAAGCCGAGAATGGCCTTGTACAAGGAATCAAAAATCACACCGTTAAGTACTCTATGGGTACAAAACAAAGTATGAAAAAAACGTTTGTAATTCTCATTGAAATCTTGATGTGTTATCGACGAGCGATAAATAAAGGCGCGTAGTATAAGCGGCAAGCAAAGCGGAGGCGAATGGCCTTGTACAAGAATCAAAAATCACACCGTTAAGTACTCTAAGGGTACAAAAAAGTCTGAAAAAAGCGTTTGTAATTCTCTTTGAAGTCTTGATGTGATATCGACGAGCGATAAATAAAACCGCCGGATTGCAAGCGGCAAGCAAAGCGGAGGCGAGAATGGCCTTGTACAAGGAATCAAAAATCACACAGTTAAGTACTCTATGGGTACGAAAAAAAAGTACGAAAAAAAGCGTTTGTAATTCTCTTTGAAGTACTGATATGGTATCGACCAGAACGATAAATAAGGTACGCCGACACAAATGTCAAGCAAAATGGAGGTCAGAATGGCCTTGTACAAGGAATCAAAAATCAGACCGTTAAGTACTCTGTGGATACAAATAAAAGTACAAAAAAAAAACGTTTGTATTTCTAATTGTGGTACTGATGTGTTATCGACCAGAACGATAAATAAGGCACGCCGGCGCAAACGGCAAGCAAAACGGAGTCCATAATGGCCTCGTACAAGGAATCAAAAATCACACCGTTAAGTACTCTATGGGTGCAAAAAAAGTACGAAACGTTTGTAATTCTCTTTGAAATCTTGATGTGATATCGACCGAGCGATAAATAAAGGCAGCCGCATAAGCGGCAAGCAAAACGGAGGCCAGAATGGCCTTGTACAAGGAATCAAAAATCACACAGTTAAGTACTCTATGGGTACGAAAAAAAAGTATGAAAAAAGCGTTTGTAATTCTCTTTGAAGTACTGATGTGGTATCGACCAGAACGATAAATAAGGTACGCCGGCGCAAATGGCAAGCAAAACGGAGGTCAGAATGGCCTTGTACAAGGAATCAAAAATCAGACCGTTAAGTACTCTATGGGTACAAATAAAAATATGAAAAAAAACGTTTGTAATTCTCATTGTAGTACTGATGTGTTATCGACCAGAACGATAAATAAGGCACGCCGGCGCAAACGGCAAGCAAAACGGAGTCCAGAATGGCCTTGTACAAGGAATCAAAAATCACACCGTTAAGTACTCTATGGGTACAAAAAAGTATGAAAAAAAACGTTTGTAATTCTCTTTGAAGTACTGATGTGATATCGACCAGAACGATAAATAAGGCACGCCGGCGCAAACGGCAAGCAAAACGGAGGCCAGAATGGCCTTGTACAAGGAATCAAAAATCACACAGTTAAGTACTCTATGGGTACGAAAAAAAGTACGAAAAAAAACGTTTGTAATTCTCTTTGAAGTACTGATGTGATATCGACCAGAACGATAAATAAGGCACGCCGGCGCAAACGGCAAGCAAAACGGAGGCCAGAATGGCCTTGTACAAGGAATCAAAAATCACACAGTTAAGTACTCTATGGGTACGAAACAAAGTATGAAAAAACGTTTGTAATTCTCTTTGAAATCTTGATGTGTTATCGACCGAGCGATAAATAAAACGCGGCGCATAAGCGGCAAGCAAAAGCGGAGGCGAGAATGGCCTTGTACAAGAATCAAAAATCACACCGTTAAGTACTCTATGGGTACAAAAAATCTGAAAAAATCGTTTGTAATTCTCTTTGAAGTCTTGATGTGATATCGACCGAGCGATAAATAAAAGCGCCCGGTGACGGCAAGCAAAACAGCGGAGGCAGAATGGCCTTGTACAAGGAATCAAAAATCACACAGTTAAGTACTCTATGGGTACGAAAAAAAAGTACGAAAAAAAGCGTTTGTAATTCTCTTTGAAGTACTGATGTGATATCGACCAGAACGATAAATAAGGTACGCCGACGCAAACGGCAAGCAAAACGGAGGTCAGAATGGCCTTGTACAAGGAATCAAAAATCACACAGTTAAGTACTCTATGGGTACGAAAAAAAGTATGAAAAAAAATGTTTGTAATTCTCTTTGAAGTACTGATGTGATATCGACCAGAACGATAAATAAGGAACGCCGGCGCAAACGGCAAGCAAAACGGAGGCCAGAATGGCCTTGTACAAGGAATCAAAAATCACACAGTTAAGTACTCTATGGGTACGAAAAAAAGTACGAAAAAAACGTTTGTAATTCTCATTGAAGTACCGTTGTGTTATCGACCAGAACGATAAATAAGGCAAGCCGGCGCAAACAGCAAGCAAAACGGAGGCCAGAATGGCCTTGTACAAGGAATAAAAAATCACACCGTTAAGTACTCTATGGGTACAAAAAAGAGTACGAAAAAAAACGTTTGTAATTCTCTTTGAAGTACTGATGTGATATCGACAAGAACGATAAATAAGGCACTCCGGTGCAAACGGCAAGCAAAACGGAGGCCAGAATGGCCTTGTACAAGGAATCAAAAATCATAAAGTTAAGTACTCTAAGGGTGCAAAAAAAAGTACGAAAAAAACGGTTGTAATTCTCTTTGAAGTACATGTGATATCGACCAGAACGATAAATAAGGCACGCCGGCGTAAACGGCAATTAAAACGGAGGCCAGAATGGCCTTGTACAAGGAATCAAAAATCTCACAGTTAAGTACTCTGGGTACGAAAAAAACGTTTGTAATTCTCTTTGAAGTACTGATGTGATATCGACCAGAACGATAAATAAGGCACGCCGGCGCAAATGGCAAGAAAAACGGAGGCAGAATGGCCTTGTACGAGGAATCAAAAATCACAGCGTTAAGTGCTCTATGGAGTACGAAAAAAGTCTGAAAGCGTTACTCTTTGAAATCTTGATGTGATATCGACTAGAGCGATAAATAAAACCGCTATAAGCGACCGACAATCTGGAGGCGAATGGCCTTGTACAAGAATCAAAAATCACGATTAAAGTACACTATGGGTGCGAAAAAAGTCTGAAAAAAATGTTTGTAATTCTCTTTGAGGTACTAATGTGATATCGACGAGCGATAAATAAAGTCACGCGGTATAAGCGGCAAACAAAAGCGGAGACGAGAATGGCCTTGTACAAGGAATCAAAAATCACCGATTAAGTACTCTATGGGTACGAAAAAAATGTTTGTAATTCTCTTTGAAATCTTGATGTGGTATCGACGAGCGATAAATAAGATGCCTTGGCATAAGCAGCAAGCAAAACGGAGGCCAGAATGGCCTTGTACAAGGAATCAAAAATCACACAGTTAAGTACTCTATTGGTACGAAAAAAAGTACGAAAAAAAAACGTTTGTAATTCTCTTTGAAGTACTAATGTGGTATTGACCAGAACGATAAATAAGGTACGCCGACGCAAACGGCAAGCAAAACGGAGGTCAGAATGGCCTTGTACAAGTAATCAAAAATCACACCGTTAAGTACTCTATGGGTACAAAACAAAGTATGAAAAAAAACATTTGTAATTATCATTGAAATAATGATGTGTTATCGACCAGAACGATAAATAAGGCACGCCGGCGCAAACGGCAAGCAAAACGGAGGCCAGAATGGCCTTGTACAAGGAATCAAAAATCACACCGTTAAGTACTCTAAGGGTACAAAAAATCTGAAAAAAACGTTTGTAATTCTCTTTGAAATCTTGATGTGATATCGACGAGCGATAAATAAAACGCGCCCGGCACAAGCGGCAAGCAAAGCGGAGGCGAAAGGCCTTGTACAAGGAATCAAAATCACACGTTAAAGTACTCTATGGTACGAAAAAAAAAACGAAAAAAAGCGTTTGTAATTCTCTTTGAAATCTTGATGTGGTATCGACGAGCGATAAATAAAGATGCCTTGGCGCAAATGGCAAACAAAAGCGAGGTCGAGAATGGCCTTGTACAAGGAATCAAAAATCGGACCGTTAAGTACTCTATGGGTACAAATAAAAATCTGAAAAAACGTTTGTAATTCTCATTGTAGTACTGATGTGTTATCGACCAGAACGATAAATAAGGCCCGCCGGCGCAAACGGCAAGCAAAACGGAGGCCAGAATGGCCTTGTACAAGAAATCAAAAATCACACCGTTAAGTACTCTAAGGGTACAAAAAAGTGTACGAAAAAAACGTTTGTAATTCTCTTTGAAGTACTGATGTGATATCGACAAGAACGATAAATAAGGCACGCCGGCGCAAACGGCAAGCAAAACGGAGGCCAGAATGGCCTTATACAATTAATCAAAAATCACACAGTTAAGGACTCTATGGGTACGAAAAAAAGTACGAAAAAAAACATTTGTAATTCCGTTTGAAGTACTGATTGGTATCGACCAGAACGATAAATAAGGTACGCCGGTGCAAATGGCAAGCAAAACGGAGGTCAGAATGGCCTTGTACAAGGAATCAAAAATCACACCGTTAAGTACTCTATGGGTACAAAACAAAGTACGAAAAAAAATGTTTGTAATTCTCATTGGAAATCTTGATGTGATATCGACGAGAATGATAAATAAAAACCTTGGTATAAGCGCAAACAAAGCGGAGGAAAGAATGGCCTTGTACAAGGAATCAAAAATCACAAAGTTAAGTACTCTATGGGTACAAAAAAGCGTTTGTAATTCTCTTTGAAATCTTGATGTGATATCGACTAGAGCGATAAATAAGGGGCCTTGGTATGTGGAAAGCAAAAGCGGAGGCGAATGGCCTTGTACAAGAATCAAAAATCATACGATTAAAGTACTCTATGATCTGAAAAAAAGTATGAAAAAAATGTTTGTAATTCACTTTGAAATCTTGATGTTATATCGACGAGCGATAAATAAAACCTTGTATAAGCGGCAAAAAAAAGCGGAGGCGAATGGCCTTGTACAAATATCAAAAATCGCACCGTTAAGTACTCTATGGGTACAAAAAAATCTGAAAAATAACATTTGTAATTCTCTTTGAAATCTTGACGTGATATCGACCATAACGATAAATAAAGGCCTTGGTATAAGCAGCAAGAAAAACGGAGGCCAGAATGGCCTTGTACAAGGAATCAAAAATCACACAGTTAAGTACTCTATGGGTACAAAAAAAAGTACGAAAAAAAATGTTTGTAATTCTCTTTGAAGTACTGATGTGATATCGACCAGAACGATAAATAAGGCACGCTGGCGCAAACGGCAAGCAAAACGGAGGCCAGAATCACACCGTTAAGTTCTCTATGGGTACAAAAATAAGTATGAAAGATAACGTTTGTAATTCTCGTTGAAGTACTGATGTGATATCGACTAGAATGATAAATAAGGGACGCCGGCGCAAATGGAAAGCCAAACAGAGGCCAGAATGGCCTTGTACAAGGAATAAAAAATCACAACGTTAAGTACTCTATAGGTTCAAAAAAGAGTACGAAAAAAAACGTTTGTAATTCTCTTTGAAGTACTGATGTGATATCGACCAGAACGATAAATAAGGCACACCGGCGCAAACGACAAGCAAAACGGAGGCTAGAATGGTTTAGTACAAGGAATCAAAAATCACACCGTTAAGGACCGTTAAGTACTCTATGGGTACAAAAAAGAGTACGAAAAAAATGTTTGTAATTCTCTATGATGTACTGATGTGATATCGACCAGAACGATTAATAAGGCATGCCGGCGCAAACGGCAAGCATAACGGAGGCCAGAATGGTCTTGTACAAGGAATCAAAAATCACACAGTTAAGTACTCTATGGGTACGAAAAAAAATGTTTGTAATTCTCTTTGAAGTACTGATGTGATATCGACCAGAACGATAAATAAAACGCCGGCGCAAACGGCAAGCAAAACGGAGGCCAGAATGGCCTTGTACAAGGAATCGAAAATCACAGGTTAAGTACTCTATGGGTACGAAAAAAAGTACGAAAAAAACGTTTGTAATTCTCTTTGAAGTACTGATGTGATATCGACCAGAAAGATAAATAAGGCACGCCGGCGCAAACGGCAAGCAAAACGGAGGCCAGAATGGCCTTGTACAAGGAATCAAAAATCACACAGTTAAGTACTCTATGGGTACGAAAAAAAGTACGAAAAAAAAGTTTGTAATTCTCTTTGAAGTACTGATGTGATATCGACCAGAACGATAAATAAGGCACGCCGGCGCAAACGGCAAGCAAAACGGAGGCCAGAATGGCCTTGTACAAGGAATCAAAAATCACACAGTTAAGTACTCTATGGGTACAAAAAAGTATGAAAAAAAACGTTTGTAATTCTCTTTGAAGTACTGATATGATATCGACCAGAACGATAAATAAGGCACGCCGGCGCAAACGGCAAGCAAAACGGGGCCAGAATGGCCTTGTACAAGGAATCAAAAATCACACCGTTAAGTACTCTATGGGTACAAAAAAGAGTATGAAAAAAACGTTTGTAATTCTCTTTGTAGTACTGATGTGGTATCGACCAGAACGATAAATAAGTAACGCCGGCGCAAACGGGAAGCAAAACGGCGGTCAGAATGGCCTTGTACAAGGAATCAAAAATCACACCGATAAGTACTCTATGGGTACAAAACAAAGTAAGAAAAAAAAAACGTTTGTAATTCTCATTGAAGTACTGATGTGTTATCGACCGTAACGATAAATAAGGCACGCCGGTGCAAACGGCAAGCAAAACGGAGGCCAGAATGGCCTTGTACAAGAAATCAAAAATCACACCGTTAAGTACTCTAAGGGTACAAAAAAGTGTACGAAAAAAACGTTTGTAATTTTCTTTGGAGTACTGAAGTGATATCGACCAGAACGATAAATAAGGCACGCCGGCGCAAACGGCAAGCAAAACGGAGGCCAGAATGGCCTTGTACAATTAATCAAAAATCACACAGTTAAGGACTCTATGGTTACGAAAAAAAGTACGAAAAAAACATTTGTAATTCCCTTTGAAGTACTGATTGGTATCGACCAGAACGAAAAATAAGGTACGCCGGCGCAAACGGAAAGCAAAACGGAGGTCAGAATGGCCTTGTACAAGGAATCAAAAATCACACTGTTAAGTACTCTATGGGTACAAAACAAAGTACGAAATTTTTTTTTTGTAATTCTCATTGAAGTACTAATGTGATATCGACCAGAATGATAAATAAGGCACGCCGGCGCAAACTGCAAGCAAAACGGAGGAAAGAATGGCCTTGTACAAGGAATCAAAAATCACACAGTTAAGTACTCTATGGGTACGAAAAAACGTTTGTAATTCTCTGTGAAGTACTGGTGTGATATCTACTAGAACGATAAATAAGAGATGCCAGCGCCAACAGAATGCAAAACGGAGGCCAGAATGGCCTTGTACAAGGAATCAAAAATCGCACAGTTAAGTACTCTATGGGCACGAAAAAAAAGTATGGAAAAAAATGTTTGTAATTCTATTTGAAGTACTGATGTGATATCGACCAGAACGATAAATAAGGCACACCGGCGCAAACGGCAAACAAAACGGAGGCCAGAATGGCCTTGTACAAGGAATCAAAAATCACACAGTTAAGTACTCTATGGGTACAAAAAAGTCTGAAAAAAATGTTTGTAATTCTCTTTGAAATCTTGATGTGATATCGACGGAGCGATAAATAAGGCACACGGCATAAGCGGCAAAGCAAAGCGGAGGCGAATGGCCTTGTACAAGAATCAAAAATCACACCGTTAAGTACTCTATGGGTACAAAAAAGTCTGAAAAAAGGTTTGTAATTCTCTTTGAAATCTTGATGTGATATCGACTAGAACGATAAATAAGGCACGCCGGCGCAAACGGCAAGCAAAACGGAGGCCAGAATGGCCTTGTACAAGGAATCAAAAATCACACAGTTAAGTACTCTATGGGTACGAAAAAAAGTACGAAATAAAACGTTTGTAATTCTCTTTGAAGTACTGATGTGATATCGACCAGAACGATAAATAAGGCACGCCGGCGCAAACGGCAAGAAAAACGGAGGCCAGAATGGCCTTGTACAAGGAATAAAAAATAACACAGTTAAGTACTCTATGGGTACGAAAAAAAGTATGAAAAAAACGTTTGTAATTCTCTTTGAAGTACTGATGTGGTATCGATCAGAACGATAAATATGGTACGCCGGCGCAAACAACAAGCAAAACGGATGTCAGAATGACCTTGTACAAGGTATCAAATATCACACCGTTAAGTACTCTATGGGTACAAAAAAAGTACGAAAAAAAACGTTTGTAATTCTCTTTGAAGTACAAACCTGATATCGACCAGAACGATAAATAAGGCACACCGGCGCAAACGGCAAGCAAAACGGAGGCCAGAATGGCCTTGTACAAGGAATCAAAATTCACACCGTTAAGTACTCTATGGGTACAAAAAAAGTTACGAAAAAAAATGTTTGTAATTCACTTTGAAGTTCTGATGTGATATCGGCCAGAACGATAAATAAGGCACGCCGGCGCAAACGGCAAACAAAACGGAGGCCAGAATCACACCATTAAGTAATCTATGGGTACAAAAATAAGTACGAAAAAGAAACGTTTGTAATTCTCTTTGAAAGCAAAACGGAGGCCATAATCGCCTTGTACAAGGAATCAAAAATCACACAGTTAAGTACTCTATGGGTACAAAAAAAAGTACGAAAAAAAACGTTTGTAATTCTCTTTGAAGTACTTATGTGATATCGACCAGAATGATAAATAAGGCACGCCGTCGCAAACGGCAAGCAAAACGGAGGCCTGAATGGCCTTGTACAAGGAATCAAAAATCACACAGTTAAGTACTCTATGTGTACGAAAAAAAGTGTGAAAAAAACGTTTGTAATTCTCTTTGATGAACTGATGTGGTATCGACCAGAACGATAAATAAGGTACGCCGGCGCAAACGGCAAGCAAAATGGAGGTCAGAATGGCATTGTACAAGGAATCAAAAATCACACCATTAAGTAATCTATGGGTACAAAAAAGAGTACAAAAAAAAACGTTTGTAATTCTCTTTGAAGTACTGATGTGATATCGACCAGAACGATAAATAAGGCACGCCGGCGCAAACGGTAAGCAAAACGGAGGCCAGAATGGCCTTGTACTAGAAATCAAAAATCACACCGTTAAGTACTCTATGGGTACAAAAAAGAGTACGAAAAAAAACGTTTGTAATTCTTTTTGAAGTACTGATGTGATATCGACTAGAACGATAAATAAGGCACGCCGGCGCAAACGGCAAGCAAAACGGAGGCCAGAATGGCCTTGTACAAGGAATCAAACATCACACCGTTAAGTACTCTATGGGTACAAAAAGAGTCTAAAAAAAAAAAATGCTTGTAATTCTCTTTGAAATCTTGATGTGATATCGACCAGAACGTTAAATAAGGCACGCCGGGCATAAGCAAGCAAAAGCGGAGGCGAATGGCCTTGTACAAGGAATCAAAAATCACGATTAAGTACTCTATGGGTACGAAAAAAAACGTTGTAATTCTCTTTGAAATCTTGATATGATATCGTCGAGCGATAAATAAGGCACACCGGCACAAGCGGAAAGCAAAGCGGAGGCCATAATGACCTTGTACAAGGAATCAAAAATCACACGTTAAGTACTCTATGGGTACGAAAAAAATCTGAAAAAACGTTTGAAATTCTCTTTGAAATCTTGATGTGATATCGACGAGCGATAAATAAAACGCCGGTATAAGCGGCAAAACAAAGCGGAGGCGAATGGCCTTGTACAAGAATAAAAAATCACACAGTTAAGTACTCTATGGGTACGAAAAAAATCTAACGTTTGTAATTCTCTTTGAAATCTTGATGTGGTATCGACAGAATGATAAATAAAGTACGCCGGCGCAAATGGCAAGCAAAGCGGAGGTCGAATGGCCTTTTACAAGGAATCAAAAATCACACCGTTATGTACTCTATGGGTACAAAACAAAGTCTAAAAACGTTTGTAATTCTCATTGAAATCTTGATGTGTTATCGACGAGCGATAAATAAAGGCCGCGCAAACGGAAAGCAAAACGGTGGCCGAATGGCCTTGTACAAGAATCAAAAATCACACCGTTAAGTACTCTATGGGTACAAAAAAGTGTAGGAAAAAAACATTTGTAATTCTCTTTGAAATATTGATGTGATATCGACCAGAACGATAAATAAGGCACGCCGGCACAAACGGCAAGCAAAACGGAGACCAGAATGGCCTTGTACATGGAATCAAAAATCACACCGTTAAGTACTCTATGGGTACAAAAAAGAGTACGAAAAAAAACGTTTTGTAATTCTCTTTGAAGTAATGATCTGATATCGACCAGAACGATAAATAAGGCACGCCGGCGCAAATTAATTAGGAAGTTAATATTCAGGCCCAAGGCTGATAAAGTGGCGCCTTATTTCCTTAGGAATTAGGTTTCTATTTTGCTATTTATAGTTGTCAAACATGAACGTATTATGCAGATTATTTTGGAGATTAAACCCTAGTTTTTAATCAAGAAACTTTTCAGAGATTGGAGTTTCTTTCAATTATTCTGAGATAGAATAGTTGGGTGGTTTTCCTGAGATATGATTATCACGAGACAATAATCAGAGATTGATTATTGTTGTTACTTTCGTTTTATTTCCAAATAGTCCACGTTTTATACAATCAGATCGGAAAAACCTAGCTTGAATTCGTATAAGCTTAAATCATCAGAGATTAAGGGATTAAAGCTTCAATGTCTGCTGCACTACTCTCGATTTTCTGCTGCTCTTTTCGTAACCCTAGACGTTCTTGCAATCCAAGAACCCTAATTTGTTCTAGGATGGCTTCTTTGGAAATTTCTGCTGCGTTACACGTCTACTGCTGCGTTTGATTTTTCATCGCATCCGGACAGAATTATTCCTGCTATTTGCTGCATATTATCGCATCCGGATTCTAGTTTTTGGACTAGTTCGATTTCAATTAATCAATATTTCTTTTTAGCATTTACTTCTTGATTTGCTGTAAAGTCTTTAATATATTGTAAGGCCGACTCTTTTACAAAAAAAGAAAAATAGAGAGCAGAACGAAGAACAAACTTACGGGATTTAATCAATACTGGTATCATCCTCGTTCTTGATCGACACTCCAAAACCCGAATCAAGAACCTCAAGAATTTAAGGAAACCGGATTCTTGATTTTCGATAGAAAGAGTAGTACTCCCATCAATTTTGACGAAGCACTTCCATAAAATTTGATTGTCTCTACACACACCACATGAGCTTCACCGTTTGTAATTCTCGTTGAAGTACAAGGTATCAAATATCACACCGTTAAGTACTCTATGGGTACAAAAAAAGTACGAAAAAAAACGTTTGTAATTCTCTTTGAAGTGCTAACCTGATATCGACCAGAACGATAAATAAGGCACACCGGCGCAAACGGCAAGCAAAACGGAGGCCAGAATGGCCTTGTACAAGGAATCAAAATTCACACCGTTAAGTACTCTATGGGTACAAAAAAAGTTACGAAAAAAAATGTTTGTAATTCACATTGAAGTTCTGATGTGATATCGGCCAGAACGATAAATAAGGCACGCCGGCGCAAACGGCAAACAAAACGGAGGCCAGAATCACACCATTAAGTAATCTATGGGTACAAAAATAAGTACGAAAAAAAAACGTTTGTAATTCTCTTTGAAAGCAAAACGGAGGCCATAATCGCCTTGTACAAGGAATCAAAAATCACACAGTTAAGTACTCTATGGGTACGAAAAAAAGTACGAAAAAAAACGTTTGTAATTCTCTTTGAAGTACTTATGTGATATCGACCAAAATGATAAATAAGGCACGCCGTCGCAAACGGCAAGCAAAACGGAGGCCTGAATGGCCTTGTACAAGGAATCAAAAATCACACGGTTAAGTACTCTATGTGTACGAAAAAAATCTGAAAAAACGTTTGTAATTCTCTTTGATGTCTTGATGTGGTATCGACGAACGATAAATAAGGTACGCTTGGCATAACGGCAAGCAAAATGGAGGTCGAATGGCCTTGTACAAGGAATCAAAAATCACACCATTAAGTAATCTATGGGTACAAAAAAGTCTGTAATTCTCTTTGAAATCTTGATGTGATATCGACCGAGCGATAAATAAAGGCACGCCGGTATAAGCGGCAAGCAAAAGCGGAGGCCAGAATGGCCTTGTACTAGAAATCAAAAATCACACCGTTAAGTACTCTATGGGTACAAAAAAAGTCTACGTTTGTAATTCTTTTTGAAATCTTGATGTGATATCGACTAGAACGATAAATAAGGCACGCCGGCGCAAACGGCAAGCAAAACGGAGGCCAGAATGGCCTTGTACAAGGAATCAAACATCACACCGTTAAGTACTCTATGGGTACAAAAAGAGTACAAAAAAAATGCTTGTAATTCTCTTTGAAGTACTGATGTGATATCGACCAGAACGATAAATAAGGCACGCCGGCGCAAACGGCAAGCAAAACGGAGGCCAGAATGGCCTTGTACAAGGAATCAAAAATCACACCATTAAGTACTCTATGGGTACAAAAAATCTGAAAAAAATGTTTGTAATTCCCTTTGAAATCTTGATGTGACATCGGCGAGCGATAAATAAGGCCGAAGCAAAAAGCAAAGCGGAGGCGAATGGCCTTGTACAAGGAATCAAAAATCACACCGTTAAGTACTCTATGGGTACAAAAAAGTCTGAAAAAAACGTTTGCAATTCTCTTTGAAGTACTGATGTGATATCGACCAGAACGATAAATAAGGCACGCCGGCGCATACGGCAAGCAAAACGGAGGCCATAATGGCCTTGTACAAGGAATCAAAAATCACACCGTTAAGTACTATATAGGTACGAAAAAGAGTACAAAAAAACGTTTGTAATTCTCTTTGAAGTACTGATGTGATATCGACCAGAACGATAAATAAGGCACGCCGGCACAAACGGCAAGCAAAACGGAGGCCAGAATGGCCTTGTACAAGGAATCAAAAATCACACAGTTAAGAACTCTATGAGTACGAAAAAAATTACGAAAAAAAACACTTGAAATTCTTTTCGAAGTACTGATGTGATATCGACCAGAACGATAAATAAGGCACGCCGGCGCAAACGGCAAGCAAAACGGAGGCCAGAATGGCCTTGTACAAGAATCAAAAATCACACAGTTAAGTACTCTATGGGTACAAAAAATGTAGAAAAAAAACGTTTGTAATTCTCTTTGAAGTACTGATGTGATATCGACCAGAACGATAAATAAGGCACGCCGGCGCAAACGGCAAGCAAAACGGAGACCAGAATGGCCTTGTACATGGAATCAAAAATCACACCGTTAAGTACTCTATGGGTACAAAAAAGAGTACGAAAAAAAACGTTTTGTAATTCTCTTTGAAGTAATGATGTGATATCGACCAGAACGATAAATAAGGCACGCCGGCGCAAATTAATTAGGAAGTTAATATTCAGGCCCAAGGCTGATAAAGTGGCGCCTTATTTCCTTAGGAATTAGGTTTCTATTTTGCTATTTATAGTTGTCAAACATGAACGTATTATGCAGATTATTTTGGAGATTAAACCCTAGTTTTTAATCAAGAAACTTTTCAGAGATTGGAGTTTCTTTCAATTATTCTGAGATAGAATAGTTGGGTGGTTTTCCTGAGATAGGATTATCACGAGACAATAATCGAGATTGATTATTGTTGTTACTTTCGTTTTATTTCCAAATAGTCCACGTTTTATACAATCGGATCGGAAAAACCTAGCTTGAATTCGTATAAGCTTAAATCATCAGAGATTAAGGGATTAAAGCTTCAATGTCTGCTGCACTACTCTCGATTTTCTGCTGCTCTTTTCGTAACCCTAGACGTTCTTGCAATCCAAGAACCCTAATTTGTTCTAGGATGGCTTCTTTGGAAATTTCTGCTGCGTTACACGTCTACTGCTGCGTTTGATTTTTCATCGCATCCGGACAGAATTATTCCTGCTATTTGCTGCATATTATCGCATCCGGATTCTAGTTTTTGGACTAGTTCGATTTCAATTAATCAATATTTCTGTTTAGCATTTACTTCTTGATTTGCTGTAAAGTCTTTAATATATTGTAAGGCCGACTCTTTTACAAAAAAAGAAAAATAGAGAGCAGAACGAAGAACAAACTTACGGGATTTAATCAATACTGGTATCATCCTCGTTCTTGATCGACACTCCAAAACCCGAATCAAGAACCTCAAGAATTTAAGGAAACCGGATTCTTGATTTTCGATAGAAAGAGTAGTACTCCCATCAATTTTGACGAAGCACTTCCATAAAATTTGATTGTCTCTACACACACCACATGAGCTTCACCGTTTGTAATTCTCGTTGAAGTACAAGGTATCAAATATCACACCGTTAAGTACTCTATGGGTACAAAAAAAGTACGAAAAAAAACGTTTGTAATTCTCTTTGAAGTGCTAACCTGATATCGACCAGAACGATAAATAAGGCACACCGGCGCAAACGGCAAGCAAAACGGAGGCCAGAATGGCCTTGTACAAGGAATCAAAATTCACACCGTTAAGTACTCTATGGGTACAAAAAAAGTTACGAAAAAAAATGTTTGTAATTCACATTGAAGTTCCGATGTGATATCGGCCAGAACGATAAATAAGGCACGCCGGCGCAAACGGCAAACAAAACGGAGGCCAGAATCACACCATTAAGTAATCTATGGGTACAAAAATAAGTACGAAAAAAAAACGTTTGTAATTCTCTTTGAAAGCAAAACGGAGGCCATAATCGCCTTGTACAAGGAATCAAAAATCACACAGTTAAGTACTCTATGGGTACGAAAAAAAGTACGAAAAAAAACGTTTGTAATTCTCTTTGAAGTACTTATGTGATATCGACCAAAATGATAAATAAGGCACGCCGTCACAAACGGCAAGCAAAACGGAGGCTGAATGGCCTTGTACAAGAATCAAAAATCACACAGTTAAGTACTCTATGTGTACGAAAAAAAAATCTGAAAAAAACGTTTGTAATTCTCTTTGATGTCTTGATGTGGTATCGACGAACGATAAATAAGGATGCCGGCATAAGCGGCAAGCAAAATGGAGGTCGAATGGCCTTGTACAAGGAATCAAAAATCACACCATTAAGTAATCTATGGGTACAAAAAAGTCTGAAAAAAACGTTTGTAATTCTCTTTGAAATCTTGATGTGATATCGACGAGCGATAAATTAAAGGCACGGTATAAAGCAGCAACAAAGCGGAGGCCAGAATGGCCTTGTACTAGAAATCAAAAATCACACCGTTAAGTACTCTATGGGTACAAAAAAGTAAAACGTTTGTAATTCTTTTTGAAGTACTGATGTGATATCGACCAGAACGATAAATAAGGCACGCCGGCGCAAACGGCAAGCAAAACGGAGGCCAGAATGGCCTTGTACAAGGAATCAAACATCACACCGTTAAGTACTCTATGGGTACAAAAAAAGTACGAAAAAAATGCTTGTAATTCTCTTTGAAGTACTGATGTGATATCGACCAGAACGATAAATAAGGCACGCCGGCGCAAACGGCAAGCAAAACGGAGGCCAGAATGGCCTTGTACAAGGAATCAAATATCACACCATTAAGTACTCTATGGGTACGAAAAAAAGTACGAAAAAAACGTTTGTAATTCTCTTTGAAGTACTGATGTGATATCGACCAGAACGATAAATAAGGCACGCCGGCGCAAACGGCAAGCAAAACGGAGGCCAGAATGGCCTTGTACAAGGAATCAAAAATCACACCGTTAAGTACTCTATGGGTACAAAAAAGTCTGAAAAAAAACGTTTGCAATTCTCTTTGAAGTACTGATGTGATATCGACCAGAACGATAAATAAGGCACGCCGGCGCAGACGGCAAGCAAAACGGAGGCCATAATGGCCTTGTACAAGGAATCAAAAATTACACCGTTAAGTACTATATAGGTACAAAAAAGAGTACAAAAAAACGTTTGTAATTCTCTTGGAAGTACTGATGTGATATCGACCAGAACAATAAATAAGGCACGCCAGCACAAACGGCAAGCAAAACGGAGGCCAGAATGGCCTTGTACAAGGAATCAAAAATCACACAGTTAAGAACTCTATGAGTACGAAAAAAATTACGAAAAAAAACACTTGAAATTCTTTTCGAAGTACTGATGTGATATCGACCAGAACGATAAATAAGGCACGCCGGCGCAAACGGCAAGCTAAACGGAGGCCAGAATGGCCTTGTACAAGGAATCAAAAATCACACGGTTAAGTACTCTATGGGTACGAAAAATAGTACGAAAAAAATGTTTGTAATTCTCTTTGAAGTACTGATGTGATATCGACCAGAACGATAAATAAGGCACGCCGGCGCAAACGGCAAGCAAAACGGAGGCCAGAATGGCCTTGTACAAGGAATCAAAAATCACAAAGTACTCTATGGGTACGAAAAAAAGTACGAAAAAAAACGTTTGTAATTCTCTTTGAAGTACTGATGTGATATCGACCAGAACGATAAATAAGGCACGCCGGCGCAAATTAATTAGGAAGTTAATATTCAGGCCCAAGGCTGATAAAGTGGCGCCTTATTTCCTTAGGAATTAGGTTTCTATTTTGCTATTTATAGTTGTCAAACATGAACGTATTATGCAGATTATTTTGGAGATTAAACCCTAGTTTTTAATCAAGAAACTTTTCAGAGATTGGAGTTTCTTTCAATTATTCTGAGATAGAATAGTTGGGTGGTTTTCCTGAGATAGGATTATCACGAGACAATAATCAGAGATTGATTATTGTTGTTACTTTCGTTTTATTTCCAAATAGTCCACGTTTTATACAATCAGATCGGAAAAACCTAGCTTGAATTCGTATAAGCTTAAATCATCAGAGATTAAGGGATTAAAGCTTCAATGTCTGCTGCACTACTCTCGATTTTCTGCTGCTCTTTTCGTAACCCTAGACGTTCTTGCAATCCAAGAACCCTAATTTGTTCTAGGATGGCTTCTTTGGAAATTTCTGCTGCGTTACACGTCTACTGCTGCGTTTGATTTTTCATCGCATCCGGACAGAATTATTCCTGCTATTTGCTGCATATTATCGCATCCGGATTCTAGTTTTTGGACTAGTTCGATTTCAATTAATCAATATTTCTGTTTAGCATTTACTTCTTGATTTGCTGTAAAGTCTTTAATATATTGTAAGGCCGACTCTTTTACAAAAAAAGAAAAATAGAGAGCAGAACGAAGCACAAACTTACGGGATTTAATCAATACTGGTATCATCCTCGTTCTTGATCGACACTCCAAAACCCGAATCAAGAACCTCAAGAATTTAAGGAAACCGGATTCTTGATTTTCGATAGAAAGAGTAGTACTCCCATCAATTTTGACGAAGCACTTCCATAAAATTTGATTGTCTCTACACACACCACATGAGCTTCACCGTTTGTAATTCTCGTTGAAGTACAAGGTATCAAATATCACACCGTTAAGTACTCTATGGGTACAAAAAAGTACGAAAAAAAACGTTTGTAATTCTCTTTGAAGTGCTAACCTGATATCGACCAGAACGATAAATAAGGCACACCGGCGCAAACGGCAAGCAAAACGGAGGCCAGAATGGCCTTGTACAAGGAATCAAAATTCACACCGTTAAGTACTCTATGGGTACAAAAAAAGTTACGAAAAAAAATGTTTGTAATTCACATTGAAGTTCTGATGTGATATCGGCCAGAACGATAAATAAGGCACGCCGGCGCAAACGGCAAACAAAACGGAGGCCAGAATCACACCATTAAGTAATCTATGGGTACAAAAATAAGTACGAAAAAAAAACGTTTGTAATTCTCTTTGAAAGCAAAACGGAGGCCATAATCGCCTTGTACAAGGAATCAAAAATCACACAGTTAAGTACTCTATGGGTACGAAAAAAAGTACGAAAAAAACGTTTGTAATTCTCTTTGAAGTACTGATGTGATATCGACCAAAATGATAAATAAGGCACGCCGGCGCAAACGGCAAGCAAAACGGAGGCCAGAATGGCCTTGTACAAGGAATCAAAAATCACACAGTTAAGTACTCTATGTGTACGAAAAAAAGTACAAAAAAGCGTTTGTAATTCTCTTTGATGTCTTGATGTGGTATCGACCGAGCGATAAATAAAGATGCGCGGCGCAAACGGCAAGCAAAATGGAGGTCAGAATGGCCTTGTACAAGGAATCAAAAATCACACCATTAAGTAATCTATGGGTACAAAAAAAAGTACGAAAAAAAACGTTTGTAATTCTCTTTGAAGTACTGATGTGATATCGACCAGAACGATAAATAAGGCACGCCGGCGCAAACGGCAAGCAAAACGGAGGCCAGAATGGCCTTGTACAAGAAATCAAAAATCACACAGTTAAGTACTCTATGGGTACGAAAAAAAGTACGAAAAAAAAGTTTGTAATTCTCTTTGAAGTACTGATGTGATATCGACCAGAACGATAAATAAGGCACGCCGGCGCAAACGGCAAGCAAAACGGAGGCCAGAATGGCCTTGTACAAGGAATCAAACATCACACCGTTAAGTACTCTATGGGTACAAAAAGAGTACAAAAAAAATGCTTGTAATTCTCTTTGAAGTACTGATGTGTTATCGACCATAACGATAAATAAGGCACGCCGGCGCAAACGGCAAGCAAAACGGAGGCCAGAATGGCCTTGTACAAGGAATCAAATATCACACCATTAAGTACTCTATGGGTACGAAAAAGAGTACGAAAAAAACATTTGTAATTCTCTTTGAAGTATTGATGTGATATCGACGAGCGATAAATAAAAGGCCGCCGGTATAAGCGGCAAGCAAAAGCGGAGGCAGAATGGCCTTGTACAAGAATCAAAAATCACACCGTTAAGTACTCTATGGGTACAAAAAAGTCTGAAAAAACGTTTGTAATTCTCTTTGAAATCTTGATGTGATATCGACGAGCGATAAATAAACGCGGTAGCAAGGCAAGCAAAACGGAGGCCATAATGGCCTTGTACAAGGAATCAAAAATTACACCGTTAAGTACTCTATGGGTACAAAAAAGAGTACAAAAAAACGTTTGTAATTCTCTTTGAAGTACTGATGTGATATCGACCAGAACGATAAATAAGGCACGCCGGCACAAACGGCAAGCAAAACGGAGGCCAGAATGGCCTTGTACAAGGAATCAAAAATCACACAGTTAAGAACTCTATGAGTACGAAAAAAATTACGAAAAAAAACACTTGAAATTCTTTTCGAAGTACTGATGTGATATCGACCAGAACGATAAATAAGGCACGCCGGCGCAAACGGCAAGCAAAACGGAGGCCAGAATGGCCCTGTACAATGAATCAAAAATCACACAGTTAAGTACTCTATGGGTACGAAAAAATTACGAAAAAAAACATTTGTAATTCTCTTTGAAGTACTGATGTGGTATCGACCAGAACGATAAATAAGGTACGCCGGCGCAAACGGCAAGCAAAACGGAGGACAGAATGGCCCTGTACAATGAATCAAAAATCACACCGTTAAGTACTCTATGGGTAGAAAACAAAGTACGAAAAAAAATCTTTGTAATTCTCTTTGAAGTACTGATGTGATATCGACCAGAACGATAAATAAGGTACGCCGGCGCAAACGGGAAGCAAAACGGAGGCCAGAATGTCCTTGTACAAGGAATCAAAAATCACACAGTTAAGTACTCTATGGGTACGAAAAAACGTATGAAAAAAAATGTTTGTAATTCTCTTTGAAGTACGTGTGTGGAATCGACCAGAACGATAAATAAGGTATGCCGGCGCAAACGGCAAGCAAAACGGAGGTCAGAATGGCCTTGTACAAGGAATCAAATGTCACACCAGTAAGTACTCTATGGTTACAAAACAAATTACGAAAAAAAAGTATGTAATTCTCATTGAAGAACTGATGTGTTATAGACCATAACGATAAATAAGGCACGCCGGCGCAAACGGCAAGCAAAACGGAGGCCAGAATGGCCTTGTACAAGGAATCAAAAATCACACCGTTAAGTACTCTATGGGTACGAAAAAGAGTACGAAAAAAAACGTTTGTAATTCTCTTTGAAGCACTGATGTGATATCGACCAGAACGATAAATAAGTCCGCTGGTGCAAACGGCAAGCAAAACGGAGTCCAGAATGGCCTTGTACAAGTAATCAAAAATCACACCATTAAATACTCTATGGGTACAAAAAAGTGTACGAAAAAAAAACGTTTGTAATTCTCTTTGAAGTACTGATGTGATGTCGACCAGAACGATAATTAAGGCACGCCGGCAAAAACGGCAAGCAAAACGGAGGCCAGAATGGCCTTGTACAAGGAATCAAAAATCACACCGTTAAGTACTCTAGGGGTACAAAAAAAATGTTTGTAATTCTCTTTGAAGTACCGTTGTGATATCGACCAGAACGATAAATAAGGCACGCCGGCGCAAACGGAAAGCAAAACGGAGGCCAGAATGGCCTTGTACAAGTAATCAAAAATCACACAGTTAAGGACTCAATGGGTACGAAAAAAAGTACGAAAAAAAACTATTTGTAATTCTCTTTGAAGTACTGATGTGGTATCGACCAGAACGATAAATAAGGTACGCCGGCGCAAACGGCAAGCAAAACGGAGGTGAGAATGGCCTTGTACAAGGAATCATAAATCACTCCGTTAAGTACTCTATGGGTACAAAACAAAGTACGAAAAAAAACGTTTGTAATTCTCATTGAAGTACAGATGTGTTATCGACCAGAACGATAAATAAGGCACGCCGGCGCAAACAGCAAGCAAAACGGAGGCCAGAATTGCCGTGTATAAGGAATCAAAAATCAGACCGTTAAGTACTCTATGGGTACAAAAAAGAGTGTGAAAAAAAACGCTAATAATTCTCTTTGATGTACTGATGTGATATCGACCAGAACGATAAATAAGGCACGCCGGCGCAAACGGCAAACAAAACGGACGCCAGAATGGCCTTGTACAAGGAATCAAAAATCACACAGTTAAGTATTCTATGGGTACGAAAAAAAGTATAAAAAAACGTTTGTAATTCTCTTTGAAGTACTGATGTGATATCGACCAGAACGATAAATAATGCACGCCGGCGCAAACGGCAAGCAAAACGGAGGCCAGAATGGCCTTGTACTAGGAATCAAAATTCACACCGTTAAGTACTCTATGGGTACATAAAAAGTTACGAAGAAAAACATTTGTAATTCTCTTTGAAGTACTGATGTGATATCGACCAGAAAAATAAATAAGGCACGCCGGCGCAAACGTCAAGCAAATCGGATGCCAGAACCACACCGTTAAGTACTGTATGGGTACAAAAATAAGTATGAAAAAAAATGTTTGTAATTCTCTTTGAAGTACTGATGTGATATCGACCAGAACGATAAATAAGGCATGCCGGCGCAAAAGGCAAGCAAAACGGAGGCCAGAATGGCCTTGTGCAATGAATCAAAAATCACACAGTTAAGGACTATATGGGTACGAAAAAAAGTATAAAAAAAAACATTTGTAATTCTCTTTGAAGTACTGATGTGGTATCGACCAGAACCACACCGTTAAGTACTCTATGGGTACAAAAATAAGTATGAAAAAAAAACGTTTGTAATTCTCTTTGAAGTACTGATGTGATATCGACCAGAACAATAAATAAGGCATGCCGGCGCAAACGGCAAGCAAAACGGAGGCCAGAATGGCCTTGTACAAGGAATCAAAAATCACAGCGTTAAGTACTCTATGGGAACAAAAAAGAGTACGAAAAAAACGTTTGTAATTCTCTTTGAAGTACTGATGTGATATCGACCAGAACGATAAATAAGGCACGCCGGCGCAAACGGCAAGCAAAACGGAGGCCAGAATGGCCTTGTACAAGGAATCAAAAATCACACCGTTAGGTACTCTATGGGTACAAAAAAGAGTACGAAAAAAACGTTTGTAATTCTCTTTGAAGTACTCATATGATATCGACCAGAATGATAAATAAGGCAAGCCGGCACAAACGGCAAGCAAAACGGAGGCCAGAATGGCCATGTACAAGGAATCAAAAATCACACCGTTAAGTACTCTATGGGTACAAAAAAGAGTACGAAAAAAAACGTTTGTAATTCTCTTTGAAGTACTAATGTGGTATCGGCCAGAACGATAAATAAGGCACGCCGGCGCAAACGACAATCAAAACGGAGGTCAGAATGGCCTTGTACAAGGAATCAAAAATCACACCATTAAGTACTCTATGGGTACAAAAAAGAGTACAAAAAAAACGTTTGTAATTCTCATTGAACTACTGATGTGTTATCGACTAGAACGATAAATAAGGCACGCCGCTGCAAACGGCAAGCAAAACGGAGGCCAGAATGGCCTTTTACAAGGAATCAAAAATCACACCGTTAAGTACTCTATGGGTACAAAAAAGAGTACGAAAAAAAACGTTTGTAATTCTCTTTGAAGTACTGATGTGATATCGACCAGAAAAATAAATAAGGCACGCCGGCGCAAACGTCAAGCAAATCGGATGCCAGAACCACACCGTTAAGTACTGTATGGGTACAAAAATAAGTATGAAAAAAAATGTTTGTAATTCTCTTTGAAGTACTGATGTGATATCGACCAGAACGATAAATAAGGCATGCCGGCGCAAAAGGCAAGCAAAACGGAGGCCAGAATGGCCTTGTGCAATGAATCAAAAATCACACAGTTAAGGACTATATGGGTACGAAAAAAAGTACAAAAAAAAACATTTGTAATTCTCTTTGAAGTACTGATGTGGTATCGACCAGAACCACACCGTTAAGTACTCTATGGGTACAAAAATAAGTATGAAAAAAAAACGTTTGTAATTCTCTTTGAAGTACTGATGTGATATCGACCAGAACAATAAATAAGGCATGCCGGCGCAAACGGCAAGCAAAACGGAGGCCAGAATGGCCTTGTACAAGGAATCAAAAATCACAGCGTTAAGTACTCTATGGGAACAAAAAAGAGTACGAAAAAAACGTTTGTAATTCTCTTTGAAGTACTGATGTGATATCGACCAGAACGATAAATAAGGCACGCCGGCGCAAACGGCAAGCAAAACGGAGGCCAGAATGGCCTTGTACAAGGAATCAAAAATCACACCGTTAGGTACTCTATGGGTACAAAAAAGAGTACGAAAAAAACGTTTGTAATTCTCTTTGAAGTACTCATGTGATATCGACCAGAATGATAAATAAGGCAAGCCGGCACAAACGGCAAGCAAAACGGAGGCCAGAATGGCCTTGTACAAGGAATCAAAAATCACACCGTTAAGTACTCTATGGGTACAAAAAAAAGTACGAAAAAAAACGTTTGTAATTCTCTTTGAAGTACTGATGTGATATCGACCAGAACGATAAATAAGGACGCCGGGCAAGCGGCAAGCAAAGCGGAGGCCAGAATGGCCTTGTACAAGGAATCAAAAATCACACCATTAAGTACTCTATGGGTACAAAAAAGTACAAAAAAAACGTTTGTAATTCTCTTTGAATTCTTGATGTGATATCGACAGAGCGATAAATAAAACCGCCCGCAAAACGGCAAGCAAAGCGGAGGCCAAATGGCCTTGTACAAGAATCAAAAATCACCGTTAAGTACTCTATGGGTACAAAAAAGTCTGAAAAAAATTTGTAATTCTCTTTGAAATCTTGATGTGATATCGACCGAGCGATAAATAAAACCGCCCGGTAGCGGCAAGCAAAAGCGGAGGCGAGAATGGCCTTGTACAAGAATCAAAAATCACCAGTTAAGTACTCTATGGAGTGCATAGCGTTTGTAATTCTCTTTGAAATCTTGATGTGATATCGACCAGAAGGATAAATAAGGCACGCCGGCGCAAACGGCAAGCAAAACGGAGGCCAGAATGGCCTTGTACAAGGAATCAAAAATCACACAGTTAAGTACTCTATGGGTACGAAAAAAAGTACGAAAAAAAACATTTGCAATTCTCTTTGAAGTACAGATGTGATATCGACCAGAAGGATAAACAAGGCACGCCGGAGCAAACGGCAAGCAAAACGGAGGCCAGAATGGCCTTGTACAAGGAATCAAAAATCACACAGTTAAGTACTCTATGGGTACGAAAAAAAGTACGAAAAAAAATGTTTGTAATTCTCTTTGAAGTACTAATGTGATATCGACCAGAACGATAAATAAGG
>CM044897.1:53844501-53870776 GCA_024500145.1 Gentiana dahurica var. dahurica
TTTTTCATACCCATAGAGTACTTAACTGTGTGATTTTTGATTCCTTGTACAAGGCCATTCTGGCCTCCGTTTTTCTTTCCGTTTGCACCGGCGTGCCTTATTTATCGTTCTGGTCGATATCACATCAGTACTTCAAAGAGAATTACAAACGTTTTTTTCGTACTCTTTTTTGTACCCATAGAGTACTTAACGGTGTGATTTTTGATTCCTTGTACAAGGCCATTCTGGCCTCCGTTTTGCTTGCCGTTTGGGCCGGCGTGCCTTATATATCGTTTTGGTCGATAACACATCAGTACTTCAAAGAGAATTGCAAACGTTTTTTTTCGTACTCTTTTTTGTACCCATAGAGTTCTTAACGGTGTGATTTTTGATTCCTTGTACAAAGCCATTCTAACCTCCGTTTTGCTTGCCGTTTGCGCCGGCGTGCCTTATTTATCATTCTGGTCGATATCACATGAATACTTCAAAGAGAATTACAAACGTTTTTTTTCGTACTCTTTTTTGTACCCATAGAGTACTTAACGGTGTGATTTTTGATTCCTTGTACAAGGCCAGAAGGGCCTCCGTTTTGCTTGCCGTTTGCGCCGCGTGCCTTATTTATCGTTTTGGTCGATATCACATCAAGATTTCAAAGAGAATTACAAACTTTTTTTCATACTTATTTTTGTACCTATAGAGTACTTAACGGTGTGATTCTGGTCCTCCGTTTTGCTTGCCGCTTATGCCGGCGTGTTTTATTTATCGTTGCTCGCCGATATCACATGAGTACTTCAAAGAGAATTGCAAACGTTTTTTCAGATTTTTTTGTACCCATAGAGTACATAACTGTGATTTTTGATTCCTTGTACAAGGCCATTCTGGCGTCCGTTTTGCTTGCCGTTTGTGCGGCGTTTTATTTATCGTTCTGGTCGATATCACATCAGTATTTCAAAGAGAATTACAAACGTTTTTTTCGTACTCTTTGTTGTACCCATAGAGTACTTAACGGTGTGATTTTTGATTCCTTGTACAAGGCCATTCTGGCCTCCGTTTTGCTTGCCGTTTGGGCCGGCGTGCCTTATATATCGTTCTGGTCGATAACACATCAGTACTTCAAAGAGAATTGCAAACGTTTTTTTCGTACTCTTTTTTGTACCCATAGAGTTCTTAACGGTGTGATTTTTGATTCCTTGTACAAAGCCATTCTAACCTCCGTTTTGCTTGCCGTTTGCGCCGGCGTGCCTTATTTATCATTCTGGTCGATATCACAAGAATACTTCAAAGAGAATTACAAACGTTTTTTTTTGTACTCTTTTTTGTACCCATAGAGTACTTAACGGTGTGATTTTTTATTCCTTGTACAAGGCCAGAAGGGCCTCCGTTTTGCTTGCTGTTTGCGCCAGCGTGCCTTATTTATCGTTTTGGTCGATATCACATCAGTACTTCAAAGAGAATTACAAACTTTTTTTTCGTACTTATTTTTGTACCTATAGAGTACTTAACGGTGTGATTCTGTCCTCCGTTTTGCTTGCCGTTTGCGCCGGCGTGCCTTATTTATCGTTCTGGTCGATATCACATCAGTACTTCAAAGAGAATTACAAACGTTTTTTTTGTACTTATTTTTGTACCTATAGAGTACTTAACAGTGTGATTTTGTCCTCCGTTTTGCTTGCCGTTTGCGCCTCCGTGCCTTATTTATCGTTCTGGTCGATATCACATCAGTACTTCAAAGAGAATTACAAACGTTTTTTTCGTACCCTTTTTTGTACCCATAGAGTACTTAACGGTGTGATTTTTGATTCCTTGTACAAGGCCATTCTGGCCTCCGTTTTGCTTGCAGTTTGCGACGGCGTGCCTTATTTATCATTCGGGTCGATATCACATCAGTACTTCAAAGAAAATTACAAACGCTTTTTTTCGTACTTTGTTTTGTACCCATAGAGTACTTAACGGTGTGATTTTTGATTCCTTGTAAAAGGCCATTCAGACCTCCGTTTTGCTTTCCCTTTGCTCCGGCGTACCTTATTTATCGTTCTGGTCGATACCACATCAGTACTTCAAAGAGAATTACAAACGTTTTTTTTTCGTACTTTTTTCCGTACCCATAGAGTACTTAACTGTGTGATTTTTGATTCCTTGTACAAGGCCATTCTGGCCTCCGTTTTGCTTGCCGTTTGCGACGCCGTCCCTTATTTATCGTTCTGGTCGATATCACATCAATACTTCAAAGGACTGTGTGATTTTTGATTCCTTGTACAAGGAAATTCAGGCCTCCGTTTTGCTTGCCGTTTGCGCCGGCGTGCCTTATTTATCGTTCTGGTTGATATCACATCAGTACTTCAAAGAGAATTACAAACGTTTTTTTTCGTACTTTTTTCATACTCATAGAGTACTTAACTGTGTGATTTTTGATTCCTTGTACAAGGCCATTCTGGCCTCCGTTTTGCTTGCCGTTTGTGCCGGCGTGCCTTATTTATCGTTTTGGTCGATATCACATCAGTAATTCAAAGAGAATTGCAAACGTTTTTTTTCGACTTTTTTTTCGTACCCATAGAGTACTTAACTGTGTGATATTTGATTCCTTGTACAAGGCCATTCTGGCCTCCGTTTTGCTTGCCGTTTGCGCCGGCGTGCCTTATTTATCGTTCTGGTCGATATCACATCAGTACTTCAAAGAGAATTACAAACGTTTTTTTTCGTACTTTTTTCGTACCCATAGAGTACTTAACTGTGTGATTTTTGATTCCTTGTACAAGGCCATTCTGGCCTCCGTTTTGCTTGCCGTTTGCGCCGGCGTGCCTTATTTATCGTTCTGGTCGATATCACATGAATACTTCAAAGAGAATTACAAACATTTTTTTCGTACTTTTTTTCGTACCCATAGAGTACTTAACTGTGTGATTTTTGATTCCTTGTACAAGGCCATTTGGCCTCCGTTTTGCTTGCCGTTTGCGCCGGTGGCTTTATTTATCGTTTTGGTCGATATCACATCAGGATTTCAAAGAGAATTACAAACTTTTTTTTGTACTTATTTTTGTACCTATAGAGTACTTAACGGTGTGATTCTCGTCCGCTTTGCTTGCCGCTTATGCAGGCGTTTTATTTATCGTTCGCCGATATCACATCAGTAATTCAAAGAGAATTGCAAACGTTTTTTTTCGTACTTTTTTTCGTACCCATAGAGTACTTAACTGTGTGATTTTTGATTCCTTGTACAAGGCCATTCTGGCCTCCGTTTTGCTTGCCGTTTGCGCCGGCGTGCCTTATTTATCGTTCTGGTCGATATCACATCAGTACTTCAAAGAGAATTACAAACTTTTTTTTCGTACTTTTGTTGTACCCATAGAGTACTTAACTGTGTGATTTTTGATTCCTTGTACAAGGCCATTCTGGCCTCCGTTTTGCTTGCCGTTTGGGCCGGCGTGCCTTATTTATCGTTCTGGTCGATAACACATCAGTACTTCAAAGAGAATTACAAACGTTTTTTTCGTACTTTTTTGTACCCATAGAGTTCTTAACGGTGTGATTTTTGATTCCTTGTACAAAGCCATTCTAACCTCCGTTTTGTTTGCCGTTTGCGCCGGGCGGTTTTATTTATCATTCTGTCGATATCACAAGAATACTTCAAAGAGAATTACAAACGTTTTTTTTTGTACTTTTTTGTACCCATAGAGTACTTAACGGTGTGATTTTTTATTCCTTGTACAAGGCCATATATCCGTTTTGTTTGTTGTTTGTGCCAGCGTCTTTATTTATCGTTTTGTCGATATCACATCAAGATTTCAAAGAGAATTACAAACTTTTTTTCAGACTTATTTTTGTACCTATAGAGTACTTAACGGTGTGATTCTCGTCTGTTTTGCTTGCCGTTTGCGCCGGCGTGCCTTATTTATCGTTCTGGTCGATATCACATCAGGATTTCAAAGAGAATTACAAACGTTTTTTTGTACTTATTTTTGTACCTATAGAGTACTTAACAGTGTGATTTTGTCCTCCGTTTTGCTTGCCGTTTGCGCCGCGGCCTTATTTATCGTTCTGGTCGATATCACATCAAGATTTCAAAGAGAATTACAAACGTTTTTTTCATACTTTTTTGTACCCATAGAGTACTTAACGGTGTGATTTTTGATTCCTTGTACAAGGCCATTCGCCTCCGTTTTGCTTGCGCTTATGACGGCGTGGTTTTATTTATCATTCGGTCGATATCACATCAAGATTTCAAAGAAAATTACAAACGTTTTTTTCAGACTTTGTTTTGTACCCATAGAGTACTTAACGTGTGATTTTTGATTCCTTGTACAAGGCCATTCAGACTCCGTTTTGCTTTCCCTTTGCGCCGGCGTCCTTATTTATCGTTCTGGTGGATACCACATCAAGATTTCAAAGAGAATTACAAACGTTTTTTTCTTTTTTCGTACCCATAGAGTACTTAACTGTGATTTTTGATTCCTTGTACAAGGCCATTCTGGCCTCCGTTTTGCTTGCCGCTTATGCGCCGGTCCTTATTTATCGTTCTGGTCGATATCACATCAATACTTCAAAGAGAATTACAAACGTTTTGACTTTTGTTGTACCCATAGAGTACTTAACGGTGTGATTTTTGATTCCTTGTACAACGCCATTCGCCTCCATTTTGCTTGCCGTTTGCGCCGGTGTGCCTTATTTATCGTTCTGGTCGATATCACATCAGTACTTCAAAGAGAATTACAAACGTTTTGTACTTTGTTGTACCCATAGAGTACTTAACGGTGTGATTTTTGATTCCTTGTACAAGGCCATTCTGGCCTCCGTTTTGCTTGCCGTTTGCGCCGGCGTGCCTTATTTATCGTTCTGGTCGATAACACATCAGTACTTCAAAGAGAATTACAAACGTTTTTTTCGTACTCTTTTTTGTACCCATAGAGTACTTAACGGTGTGATTTTTGATTCCTTGTACAAGGCCATTCTGACCTCCGTTTTGCTTGCCGTTTGCGCCGGCGTGCCTTATTTATCGTTCTGGTCGATATCACATCAGTACTTCAAAGAGAATTACAAACGTTTTTTTTCGTACTCTTTTTTGTACCCATAGAGTACTTAACGGTGTGATTTTTGATTCCTTGTACAAGGCCATTCTGGCCTCCGTTTTGCTTGCCGTTTGCGCCGGCGTGCCTTATTTATCGTTCTGGTCGATATCACATCAGTACTTCAAAGAGAATTACAAACGTTTTTTTTCGTACTTTTTTTTGTACCCATAGAGTACTTAACGGTGTGATTCTGTCCTCCGTTTTGCTTGCCGTTTGCGCCGGCGTGCCTTATTTATCGTTCTGGTCGATATCACATCAGTACTTCAAAGAGAATTACAAACGTTTTTTTTTGTACTTATTTTTGTACCCATAGAGTACTTAACGGTGTGATTCTGTCCTCCGTTTTGCTTGCCGTTTATGCCGCCGCGCCTTTATTTATCGCTCGTCGATATCACATCAAGATTTCAAAGAGAATTACAAACGTTTTTTTCAGACTTTTTTGTACCCATAGAGTACTTAACGGTGTGATTTTTGATTCCTTGTACAAGGCCATTCTGGCCTCCGTTTTGCTTGCCGTTTGCGCCGGCGTGCCTTATTTATCGTTCTGGTCGATAACACATCAGTACTTCAAAGAGAATTACAAACGTTTTTTTTCATACTTTGTTTTGTACCCATAGAGTACTTAACGGTGTGATTTTTGATTCCTTGTACAAGGCCATTCTGGCCTCCGTTTTGCTTGCCGTTTGCGCCGGCGTGCCTTATTTATCGTTCTGGTCGATATCACATCAGTACTTCAAAGAGAATTACAAACGTTTTTTTCGTACTTTTTTTCGTACCCATAGAGTACTTAACTGTGTGATTTTTGATTCCTTGTACAAGGCCATTCTGGCCTCCGTTTTGCTTGCCGTTTGCGCCGGCGTGCCTTATTTATCGTTCTGGTCGATATCACATCAGTACTTCAAAGAGAATTACAAACGTTTTTTTTGTACTTTTTTCGTACCCATAGAGTACTTAACTGTGTGATTTTTGATTCCTTGTACAAGGCCATTCTGGCCTCCGTTTTGCTTGCCGTTTGCGCCGGCGTGCCTTATTTATCGTTCTGGTCGATATCACATCAGTACTTCAAAGAGAATTACAAACGTTTTTTTCGTACTTTTTTTTGTACCCATAGAGTACTTAACTGTGTGATTTTTGATTCCTTGTACAAGGCCATTCTGGCCTCCGTTTTGCTTGCCGTTTGTGCCGGCGTGCCTTATTTATCGTTCTGGTCGATATCACATCAGTACTTCAAAGAGAATTACAAACGTTTTTTTTCGTACTTTTTTTCGTACCCATAGAGTACTTAACGGTGTGATTTTTGATTCCTTGTACAAGGCCATTCTGGCCTCCGTTTTGCTTGCCGTTTGCGCCGGCGTGCCTTATTTATCGTTCTGGTCGATATCACATCAGTACTTCAAAGAGAATTACAAACGTTTTTTTTCGTACTTTTTTTCGTACCCATAGAGTACTTAACTGTGTGATTTTTGATTCCTTGTACAAGGCCATTCTGGCCTCCGTTTTGCTTGCCGTTTGCGCCGGCGTGCCTTATTTATCGTTCTGGTCGATATCACATCAGTACTTCAAAGAGAATTACAAACGTTTTTTTTCGTACTTTTTTTCGTACCCATAGAGTACTTAACTGTGTGATTTTTGATTCCTTGTACAAGGCCATTCTGGCCTCCGTTTTGCTTGCCGTTTGCGCCGGCGTGCCTTATTTATCGTTCTGGTCGATATCACATCAGTACTTCAAAGAGAATTACAAACGTTTTTTTCGTACTTTTTTTCGTACCCATAGAGTACTTAACTGTGTGATTTTTGATTCCTTGTACAAGGCCATTCTGGCCTCCGTTTTGCTTGCCGTTTGCGCCGGCGTGCCTTATTTATCGTTCTGGTCGATATCACATCAGTACTTCAAAGAGAATTACAAACGTTTTTTTTCGTACTTTTTTTCGTACCCATAGAGTACTTAACTGTGTGATTTTTGATTCCTTGTACAAGGCCATTCTGGCCTCCGTTTTGCTTGCCGTTTGCGCCGGCGTGCCTTATTTATCGTTCTGGTCGATATCACATCAGTACTTCAAAGAGAATTACAAACGTTTTTTTCAGACTTTTTTTCGTACCCATAGAGTACTTAACTGTGTGATTTTTGATTCCTTGTACAAGGCCATTCTCGACCTGCGTTTTGCTTGCCGTTTGCACCGGCGCATCTTTGTTTATTGTTCGTCTATACCACATCAAGATTACAAAGAGAATTACAAACGTTTTTTTCAGAATTTTTTCGTACCCATATAGTACTTAATTGTGTGATTTTTGATTCCTTATACAAGGCCATTCAGGCCTCCGCTTTTGCTTGCCGTTTGCGCCGGCGTGCCTTATTTATCGTTCTCGTCGATATCACATCAAGACATCAAAGATAATTACAAACGTTTTTTTTCAGACTTTTTTTCATACTCATAGAGTACTTAACTGTGTGATTTTTGATTCCTTATACAAGTCCATTCCGCCTCCGCTTTGCTTGCCGCTTGTGCCGGCGTGCCTTATTTATCGTTCTCGTCGATATCACATCAAGATTTCAAAGAGAATTACAAACTTTTTTTTCAGACTTTTTTTCGTACCCATTGAGTACTTAATTGTGTGATTTTTGATTCCTTGTACAAGGACATTCTGCCTCCGCTTTGCTTTGCCGTTTATACCGCGCGTCTTTATTTATCGCTCGTCGATACCACATCAAGATTTCAAAGAGAATTACAAACGTTTTTTCAGACTTTTTTCGTACCCATAGAGTACTTAACTGTGGGATTTTTGATTCCTTGTACAAGGCCATTCTGGCCTCCGTTTTGCTTGCCGTTTGCGCCGGCGTGCCTTATTTATCGTTCTGGTCGATATCACATCAATACTTCAAAGAGAATTACAAACGTTTTTTCGTACCCATAGAGTACTTAACTGTGTGATTTTTGATTCCTTGTACAAGGCCATTCTGGCCTCCGTTTTGCTTGCCGTTTGTGCCGGCGTGCCTTATTTATCGTTCTGGTCGATATCACATCAGTACTTCAAAGAGAATTACAAACGTTTTTTTTCGTACTTTTTTTCGTACCCATAGAGTACTTAACTGTGTGATTTTTGATTCCTTGTACAAGGCCATTCTGGCCTCCGTTTTGCTTGCCGTTTGCGCCGGCGTGCCTTATTTATCGTTCTGGTCGATATCACATCAGTACTTCAAAGAGAATTACAAACGTTTTTTTTCGTACTTTTTTTCGTACCCATAGAGTACTTAACTGTGTGATTTTTGATTCCTTGTACAAGGCCATTCTGGCCTCCGTTTTGCTTGCCGTTTGCGCCGGCGTGCCTTATTTATCGTTCTGGTCGATATCACATCAGTACTTCAAAGAGAATTACAAACGTTTTTTTTCGTACTTTTTTCGTACCCATAGAGTACTTAACTGTGTGATTTTTGATTCCTTGTACAAGGCCATTCTGGCCTCCGTTTTGCTTGCCGTTTGCGCCGGCGTGCCTTATTTATCGTTCTGGTCGATATCACATCAGTACTTCAAAGAGAATTACAAACGTTTTTTTCGTACTTTTTTTCGTACCCATAGAGTACTTAACTGTGTGATTTTTGATTCCTTGTACAAGGCCATTCTGGCCTCCGTTTGCTTGCCGTTTGCGCCGGCGTGCCTTATTTATCGTTCTGGTCGATATCACATCAGTACTTCAAAGAGAATTACAAACGTTTTTTATCGTACTCTTTTTCGTACCCATAGAGTACTTAACGGTGTGATTTTTGATTCCTTGTACAAGGCCATTCTGGCCTCCGTTTTGCTTGCCGTTTGCGCCGGCGTGACTTATTTATCGTTCTGGTCGATAACACATCAGTACTTCAATGAGAATTACAAACGTTTTTTTTCGTACTTTTTTTTGTACCCATAGAGTACTTAACGGTGTGATTTTTGATTCCTTGTACAAGGCCATTCTGACCTCCGTTTTGCTTGCCGTTTGCGCCGGCGTGCCTTATTTATCGTTCTGGTCGATACCACATCAGTACTTCAAAGAGAATTACAAACGTTTTTTTTCGTACCCATAGAGTACTTAATTGTGTGATTTTTGATTCCTTATAAAAGGCCATTCTGGCCTCCATTTTGCTTGCCGTTTGCGCCGGCGTGCCTTATTTATCGTTCTGGTCGATATCACATCAGTACATCAAAGATAATTACAAACGTTTTTTTTTTCAGACTTTTTTCGTACTCATAGAGTACTTAACTGTGTGATTGATTCCTTGTACAAGTCCATTCTGGCCTCCGTTTTGCTTGCCGTTTGCGCCGGCGTGCCTTATTTATCATTCTGGTCGATATCACATCAGTACTTTAAAGAGAATTACAAACATTTTTTTTCGTACTTTTTTTCGTACCCATAGAGTACTTAACTGTGTGATTATTGATTCCTTGTACAAGGCCATTATGGCCTCCGTTTTGCTTTCCGTTTGCACCGGCGTGCCTTATTTATCATTCTGGTCGATCTCACATTTGTACTTCAAAGAGAATTACAAACGTTTTTTTTTTCATACTCTTTTTCGTACCCATAGAGTACTTAACGGTGTGATTTTTTATTCCATGAAAAGGCCATTCTGGCCTCCGTTTTGCAAGCCGTTTGCGCGGACGTGCCTTATTTATCGTACTTCAATGAGAATTACAAACATTTTTTTTCGTACTTTTATTTGAACCCATAGAGTACTTAACGGTGTGATTTTAGATTCATTGTACAGGGCCATTCTGACCTCCGCTTTGCTTGTGTTTGCGCAGGAGTACCTTATTTATCGTTCTGGTCGATACCACATCAAGATTTCAAAGAGAATTACAAATGTTTTTTCGAACTTTTTTTCGTACCCATAGAATACTTAACTGTGTGATTTTTGATTCCTTGTACAAGGCCATTCTGGCCTCCGTTTTGCTTGCCGTTTGCGCCAGCGTGCCTTATTTATCGTTCTGGTCGATATCACATCAAGATTTCAAAGAGAATTACAAACGTTTTTTTCAGACCCATAGAGTACTTAATGTGTGATTTTTGATTCCTTGTACAAGGCCATTATGGCCTCCGTTTTGCTTGCCGCTTGCACCGGCGTGCCTTATTTATCGTTCCGGTCGATTCACATCAAGATTTCAAAGAGAATTACAAACATTTTTTTCATACTCTTTTTCGTATCCATAGAGTACTTAACGGTGTGATTTTTGATTCCTTGTACAAGGCCATTCTGGCCTCCGTTTTGCAAGCCGTTTGCGCGGGCGTGCCTTATTTATCGTTCTGGTCGATAACACATCAGTACTTCAATGAGAATTACAAACGTTTTTTTTCATACTTTTATTTGAACCCATAGAGTACTTAACGGTGTGATTTTTGATTCTTTGTACAAGGCCATTCTGACCTCCGCTTTGCTTGTGTTTGCGCTGGCGTACCTTATTTATCGTTCTGGTCGATACCACATCAGTACTTCAAAGAGAATTACAAAAAAATTTCGTACTTTTTTTTCGTACCCATAGAGTACTTAACTGTGTGATTTTTGATTCCATGTACAAGGCCATTCTGGCCTCTGTTTTGCTTGCCGTTTGCGCGGCGTGCCTTATTTATCGCTCGGTTGATAACACATCAAGATTTCAAAGAGAATCACAAACGCTTTTCGATAGAGTACTTAACTATGTGATTTTTGATTCCTTGTACAAGGCCTTTCCGGCCTCCGGTTTGCTCGCCATTTGCACCGGCGTGCCTTATTTTTCGCTCGTCGATATCACATCAAGATTTCAAAGAGAATTACAAACGTTTTTTTTCAGACTTTTTTCGTACCCATAGAGTACTTAACGGTGTGATTTTTTATTCTTGTACAAGGCCATTCGCCTCGGTTTTGCAAGCCGTTTATGCTGGTGTGCCTTATTTATCGTTCTAGTCGATAACACATCATTACTTCAATGAGAATTACAAACGTTTTTCTTCGTACTTTGTTTCGTACCCATAGAGTACTTAACTGTGTGATTTTTTATTCCTTGTAGAAGGACATTCTGACCTCTGTTTTGCTTGCCGTTTGCGCCGGCGTACCTTATTTATCGTTCCGGTCGATACCAGATCAGTACTTCAAAAAGTATTACAAACGTTTTTTTTTCATACTTTTTTTTCGCACCCATAGAGTACTTAATTGTGTGATTTTTGATTCCTTGTACAAGGACATTCTGACCTCTGTTTTGCTTGCCTTTTGCGCCGGCGTGCCTTATTTATCATTCTGGTCGATATCACATAAGTACTTCAAAGAGAATTACAAAGGTTTTTTTCGTACCCATAGAGTACTTAACTGTGTGATTTTTGATTCATTGTACAAGGCCATTCTGGCCTCCGTTTTGCTTGCCGTTGGCTCTGGCTTACCTTATTTATCGTTCTAGTCGATATCACATCAGTACTTCAAAGAGAATTACAAACGTTTTTTTCATACCCATAGAGTACTTAACTGTGTGATTTTTGATTCCTTGTACAAGGCCATTCTTTCCTCCATTTTGCTTGCAGTTTGCGCCGGCGTGCCATATTTATCGTTCTGGTCGATATCACATTAGTACTTCAAAGAGAATTACAAACGTTTTTTTCGTACTTTTTTTGTACCCATAGAGTACTTAACTGTGTGATTTTTGATTCCTTGAACAAGGCCATTATGGCCTCCGTTTTGCTTGCCGTTTGCGCCGGCGTGCTTTATTTATCGTTTTGGTCGATATCACATCAGTACTTCAAAGATAATTACAAACATTTTTTTTCGTACTTTTTTCGTACCCATAGAGTACTTAATCGTGATTTTGATTCCTTGTACAAGGCCATTCGGCCTCCGTTTTGCTTGCCGTTTGTGGCGTGCCTTATTTATCGTTCTGGTCGATATCACATCAGTACTTCAAAGAGAATTACAAACGTTTTTTTTTTCGTATGTTTTTTCGTACCCATAGAGTCCTTAACTGTGTGATTTTTTATTCCTTGTACAAGGCCATTCTGGGCTCCATTTTGCTTGCCGTTTGCGCCAGCGTGCCTTATTTATCGTTCTGGTCGATAACACATCAGTACTTCAATGAGAATTACAAATGATTTTTTTCGTATTCTTTTTGTACCCATAGAGTACTTAACTGTGTGATTTTTGATTCCTTGAACAAGGCCATTCTGACCTCCGTTTTGCTTGCCGTTTGCGCCGGTGTACCTTATTTATCGTTATGGTCGATACCACATCAGTACTTCAAAGAGAATTACACATGTTTTTTTCATACTTTTTTTCGTACCCTAGAGTACATAACTGTGTGATTTTTGATTCTTTGTACAAGGCCATTATGGCCTCCGTTTTGCTGGCCGTTTGCGCCGTCGTGTCTTATTTATCATTCTGGTCGATATCACATCAGTACTTCAAAGAGAATTACAAACATTTTTTTTCGACTTTTTTTCGTACACATAGAGTACTAAACTGTGTGATTTTTGATTCCTTGTAAAAGGCCATTCTGGCCTCCGTTTTGCTTGCCGTTTGCGCCGGCGTGCCTTATTTATCGTTCTAGTCGATATCACATCAAGATTTCAAAGAGAATTACAAACATTTTTTGTACTCTTTTCGTACCCATAGAGTACTTAATGGTGTGATTTTTGATTCCTTGTACAAGGCCATTCGGCCTCCGTTTTGCTTGCCGTTTGCGCCGGCGTGCCTTATTTATCGCTCGGTCGATATCACATCAAGATTTCAAAGATAATTACAAACATTTTTTTCAAACTTTTTTCGGACCCATAGAGTACTTAATCGTAATTATTGATTCTTGTACAAGGCCATTCGCCTCCGCTTTTGCTTGCGTTTATGCCAGCGGCCTTTATTTATCGCTCGGTCGATATCACATCAAGACTTCAAAGAGAATTACAAACTTTTTTTTCAGACTTTTTCAGACTCCATAGAGTACTTAACTGCAGGATTTTTAATTCCTTGTACAAGGCCATTCTTGCCTCCGTTTTGCTTGCCATTTGCGCCGGCGTGCCTTATTTATCGTTCTGGTCGATATCACATCAGTACTTCAAAGAGAATTACAAACATTTTTTTTCGTACTCTTTTTCCTTCCCATAGAGTACTTAACGGTGTGATTTTTTATTCTTTGTACAAGGCCATTCTGGCCTCCGTTTTGCAAGCCGTTTGCGCGGGCGTGCTTTATTTATCGTTCTAGTCGATAACACATCAGTACTTCAATTAGAATTGCAAACGTTTTTCTTCGTACTTTGTTTTGTACCCATAGAGTACTTAACGGTGTGATTTTTGATTCCTTGTACAAGGCTATTCTGACCTCTGTTTTTCTTGCCGTTTGCGCCGGCGTGCCTTATTTATCGTTCTGGTCGATATCACATCAGTACTTCAAAGAGAATTACAAACATTTTTTTTCGTACTTTTTTTCGTACCCATAGAGTACTTAACTGTGTGATTTTTAATTCCTTGTACAATGCCATTCTGGCCTCCGTATTGATTGCCGTTTGCGCCGGCGTGCCTTATTTATCGTTCTGGTCGATATCACATCAGAACTTCAAAGCGAATTACAAACATTTTTTTTCGTACTCTTTTTCGTACCCATAGAGTACTTAACGGTGTGATTTTTTATTCCTTGTACAATGCCATTCTGGCCTCCGTTTTGCAAGCCGTTTGCGTGGGCATGCCTCATTTATCGTTCTGGTCGATAACACATCAGTACTTCAATGATAATTACAAACGTTTTTTTTCGTACTTTTTTTCGTACCCATAGAGTACATATCTTGTGATTTTTGATTCCTTGTACAATGCCCTTCTGGCCTCCGGTTTGCTTGCCGTTTGCGCCGGCGTGCCTTATTTATCGTTCTGGTCGATATCACATCAGTACTTCAAAGAGAATTACAAACGTTTTTTTTCGTACTTTTTTTCGTACCCATAGAGTACATATCTTGTGATTTTTGATTCCTTGTACAATGCCCTTCTGGCCTCCGTTTTGCTTGCCGTTTGCGCCGGCGTGCCTTATTTATCGTTCTGGTCGATATCACGTCAGTACTTCAAAGATAATTACAAACGTTTTTTTCGTACTTTTTTCGTACCCATAGAGTACTTAACTGTGTAATTTTTGATTCTTTTTACAAGGCCATTCTGGCCTCCGTTTTGCTTGCCGTTTGCGCCGGCGTTCCTTATTTATCGTTCTGGTCGATATCACATCAGTACATCAAAGAGAATTACAAACGTTTTTTCCCGTACTTTTTTTCGTACCCATAGAGTACTTAACTGTGTGAATTTTTGATTCCTTGTACAAGGCCATTCTGGCGTCCGTTTTGCAAGCCGTTTGCGCGGGCGTGCCTTATTTGTCATTCTGGCCTCCGATTTGCTTGCCGTTTGCGCCGGCGTGCCTTATTTATCGTTCTGGTCGATATCACATTAGTACTCCAAAGAGAATTACAAACTTTTTTTTCGTACTTTTTTCGTACCCATAGAGTACTTTACTGTGTGATTTTTGATTCCTTGTACAAGGCCACTCTGGCCTCCGTATTGCTTGCCGTTTGCGCCGGCGTGCCTTATTTATCGTTCTGGTCGATATCGCATCAGTACTTCAATGAGAATTAAAAACATTTTTCTTCGTACTTTGTTTCGTACCCATAGAGTACTTAACTGTGTGATTTTTGATTCCTTGTACAAGGACATTCTGACCTCTGTTTTGCTTGCCGTTTGTGCCGGTGTACCTTATTTATCGTTCTGGTCGATACCACATCAGTACTTAAAAGAGAATTACAAACATTTTTTTTTCATACTTTTTTTCGTACCCATAGAGTCCGTAACTATGTGATTTTTGATTCATTGTACAAGGCCATTCTGGCCTCCATTTTGCTTTCCGTTTGCGCCTGCGTGCCTTATTTATCGTTCTGGTCGATAACACATCATTACTTCAATGAGAATTAAAAACATTTTTCTTCGTACTTTGTTTCGTACCCATAGAGTACTTAACTGTGTGATTTTTGATTCCTTGTACAAGGCCATTCTGGCCTCCGTTTTGCTTGCCGTTTGCGCCGGCGTGCCTTATTTATCGTTCTGGTCGATATCACATCAGTACTTCAAAGAGAATTACAAACGTTTTTTTTCATACTTTTTTTTGTACCCATAGAGTACTTTACTGTGTGATTTTTGATTCCTTGTACAAGGCCACTCTGGCCTCCGTATTGCTTGCCGTTTCCGCCGGCGTGCCTTATTTATCGTTCTGGTCGATATCACATCATTACTTCAATGAGAATTAAAAACATTTTTCTTCATACTTTGTTTCGTACCCATAGAGTACTTAACTGTGTGATTTTTGATTCCTTGTACATGGACATTCTGACCTCTGTTTTGCTTGCCATTTGTGCCGGCGTACCTTATTTATCGTTCTGGGTGATACCACATCAGTACTTCAAAGAGAATTACAGAAGTTTTTTTTCGTACTTTTTTTCGTACCCATAGAGTACATAACTGTGTGATTTTTGATTCCTTGTACAAGGCCATTCTGGCCTCCGTTTTGCTTGCCGTTTGCGCCGGCGTGCCTTATTTATCGTTCTGGTCGATATCACATCAGTACTTCAAAGAGAATTACAAACATTTTTTTTCAGACTTTTTTTCGTACCCATAGAGTACTTAACTGTGTGATTTTTGATTCCTTGTACAAGGCCATTCTGGCCTCCGTTTTGCTTGCCGTTTTGCGCCGGCGTGCCTTATTTATCGTTCTGGTCGATATCACATCAGTACTTCAAAGAGAATTACAAACGTTTTATTTCGTACTTTTTTCCGTACCCATAGACTACCTAACTGTGTGATATTTGATTCCTTGTACAAGCCATTCTGGCCTCCGTTTTGCTTGCCGTTTGCGCCGGCGTGCCTTATTTATCGTTCTGGTCGATATCACATCAGTACTTCAAAGAGAATTACAAATGTTTTTTTCGTACTCTTTTTTGTACCCTTAGAGTACTTAACGGTGTGATTTTTGATTCCTTGTACAAGGCCATTCTGGCCTCCGTTTTGCTTGCCGTTTGCACCGGCATGCCTTATTTATCGTTCTGGTCGATATCACATCAGTACTTCAAAGAGAATTACAAACGTTTTTTTTCGTACTCTTTTTTTTACCCATATAGTACTTAACGGTGTGATTTTTGATTCCTTGTACAAGGCCATTCTGGACTCCGTTTTGCTTGCCGTTTGCGCCGGCGTGCCTTATTTATCGTTCTGGTCGATATCACATCAGTACTTCAAAGGGAATTACAAACATTTTTTTCATACTCTTTTTTGTACCCATAGAGTACTTAACGGTGTGATTTTTGATTCCTTGTACAAGGCCATTCTGGCCTCCGTTTTGCTTGCTGTTTGCGCCGGCGTGCCTTATTTATCGTTATGGTCGATAACACATCAGTACTTCAATGAGAATTACAAATGTTTTTTTCATACTTTGTTTTGTACCCATAGAGTACTTAACGGTGTGATTTTTGATTCCTTGTACAAGGCCATTCTGACCTCCGTTTTGCTTGCCGTTTGCGCCGGCGTACCTTATTTATCGTTCTGGTCGATACCACATCAGTACTTCAAAGAGAATTACAAAACTTTTTTTTCATACTTTTTTTTCGTACCCATAGAGTACTTAACTGTGTGATTTTTGATTCCTTGTACAAGGCCATTCTGGCCTCCGTTTTGCTTGCCGTTTGCGCCGGTGAACCTTATTTATCGTTCTGGTCGATATCACATCAGTACTTCAAAGAGAATTACAAACGTTTTTTTTCGTACTTTTTTCGTACCCATAGAGTACTTAACTGTGTGATTTTTGATTCCTTGTACAAGGCCATTCTGGCCTCCGTTTTGCTTGCCGTTTGCGCCGGCGTGCCTTATTTATCGTTCTGGTCGATATCACATCAGTACTTCAAAGAGAATTACAAACGTTTTTTTTCCTTACTTTTTTTCGTACCCATAGAGTACTTAACTGTGTGATTTTTGATTCCTTGTACAAGGCCATTCTGGCCTCCGTTTTGCTTGCCGTTTGCGCGGGCGTGCCTTATTTATCGTTCTGGTCGATATCACATCAGTACTTCAAAGAGAATTACAAACATTTTTTTTCGTACTTTTTTTACCCATAGAGTACTTAACGTGTGATTTTGATTCCTTGTACAAGGCCATTACGGCCTCCGTTTTGCTGCCGTTTGCGCGGCGTGCCTTATTTATCGTTACGGTCGATATCACATCAGATACTTCAAAGAGAATTACAACGTTTTTTTCGTACTTTTTTTCGTACCCATAGAGTACTTAGCGTAATTTTGATTCCTTGTACAAGGCCATTCCGGCCTCCGTTTTGCTTGCCGTTTGCGCCGGCGTGCCTTATTTATCGTTCTGGTCGATATCACATCAGTACTTCAAAGAGAATTACAAACGTTTTTTTTTACTTTTTTTCGTACCCATAGAGTACTTAACTGTGTGATTTTTGATTCCTTGTACAAGGCCATTCTGGCCTCCGTTTTGCTTGCCGTTTGCGCCGGCGTGCCTTATTTATCGTTCTGGTCGATATCACATCAGTACTTCAAAGAGAATTACAAACGTTTTTTTTCGTACTTTTTTTCGTACCCATAGAGTACTTAACTGTGTGATTTTTGATTCCTTGTACAAGGCCATTCTGGCCTCCGTTTTGCTTGCCGTTTGCGCCGGCGTGCCTTATTTATCGTTCTGGTCGATATCACATCAGTATTTCAAAGAGAATTACAAACGTTTTTTTTTCGTACCCAGAGTACTTAACTGTGTGATTTTTGATTCCTTGTACAAGGCCATTCTGGCCTCCGTTTGCGCCGGCGTGCCTTATTTATCGTTCTGGTCGATATCACATCAGTACTTCAAAGAGAATTACAAACGTTTTTTTTCGTACTTTTTTTCGTACCCATAGAGTACTTAACTGTGTGATTTTTGATTCCTTGTACAAGGCCATTCTGGCCTCCGTTTTGCTTGCCGTTTGCGCCGGCGAGCCTTATTTATCGTTCTGGTCGATAACACATCAGTACTTCAATGTGAATTACAAACGTTTTTTTCGTGCTTTGTTTCGCATCCATAGAGTACTTAACTGTGTGATTTTTGATTCCTTGTACAAGGACATTTCGACCTCCGTTTGCGCCGCAAACGTTTTTTTCATACTTTTTTTCGTACCCATAGAGTACTTAACTGTGTGATTTTTGATTCCTTGTACAAGGCCATTCTGTCTTGCTTGCCGTTTGTGCCGGCGTGCCTTATTTATCGTTCTGGTCGATACCACATCAGTACTTCAAAGAGAATTACAAACGTTTTTTTCGTACTTTTTTTCGTACCCATAGAGTACTTAACTGTGTAATTTTTGATTCCTTGTACAAGGCCATTCTGTCCTCCATTTTGCTTGCCGTTTGCGCCGGCGTACCTTATTTATCGTTCTGGTCGATACCACATCAATACTTCAAAGAGAATTACAAACATTTTTTTCATACATTTTTTCGTACCCATAGAGTCCTTAACTGTGTGATTTTTGATTCATTGTACAAGGCCATTCTGGCCTCCATTTTGCTTTCCATTTGCGCCGGCGTGCGTTATTTATCGTTCTGGTCGATACCATATCAGTACTTCAAAGAGAATTACAAATGTTTTTTTTCGTACTTTTTTTCGTACCCATAGAGTACATAACTGTGTGATTTTTGATTCCTTGTACAAGGCCATTATGTCCTCCGTTTTGCTTGCCGTTTGCCCCGGCGTGCCTTATTTATCATTCTGGTCGATATCACATCAGTACTTCAAAGAGAATTACAAACGTTTATTTTCGTTTTTTTTTCTCGTACCCATAGAGTACTTAACTGTGTGATTTTTGATTCCTTGTACAAGGCCATTCTGGCCTCCGTTTTGCTTGCCGTTTGCGCCGGCGTGCCTTATTTATCGTTCTGTTCGATATCACATCAGTATTTCCAAGAGAATTACAAACGTTTTTTTTCGTACTATTTTTTTACCCATAGAGTACTTAACGGTGTGATTTTTGATTCCTTGTCCAAGGCCATTCTGGACTCCGTTTTGCTTGCCGTTTGCGCCGGCGTGCCTTATTTATCGTTCTGGTCGATATCACATCAGTACTTCAAAGGGAATTACAAACGTTTTGACTTTTTTGTACCCATAGAGTACTTAACGGTGTGATTTTTGATTCATTGTACAAGGCCATTCTGGCCTCCGTTTTGCTTGCCGTTTGCGCCGGCGTGCCTTATTTATCGTTATGGTCGATAACACATCAGTAATTCAATGAGAATTACAATCGGTTTTTTTTTCATACTTTGTTTTGTACCCATAGAGTACTTAACGGTGTGATTTTTTATTCCTTTTACAAGGCCATTCTGACCTCCATTTTGCTTGCTGTTTGCGCCGCTGTACCATATCTTTCGTTCTGGTCGATACCACATCAGTACTTCAAAGAGAATTACATAAAGTTTTTTTTCATACTTTTTTTCGTACTCATAGAGTGCTTAACTATGTGATTTTTGATTCCTAGTACAAGTCCATTCTGGCCTCCGTTTTGCTTGCCGTTTACGCCGGTGAACCTTATTTATCGTTCTGGTCGATATCACATCAGTACTTCAAAGAGAATTACAAACGTTTTTTTTCGTAAATATTTTTGTACCCATAGAGTACTTAACGGTGTGATTCTGGCCTCCGTTTTGCTTGCCGTTTGCGCCGGCGTGCCTTATTTATCGTTCTGGTCGATATCACATCAGTACTTCAAAGAGAATTACAAACGTTTTTCTTCGTACTTTGTTTCGTACCCATTTAATACTTAAATGTGTGATTTTTGATTCCTTGTACAAGGACATTCTGACCTCCGTTTTGCTTGCCGTTTGCGCCGCAAACGTTTTTTTTCATACTTTTTTTCGTACCCATAGAGTACTTAGTCGGTGATTTTGATTCCTTGTACAAGGCCATTCGACTCGCTTTTGCTTGCCGCTTATACGGCGGTTTTATTTATCGCTCGGTCGATACCACATCAAGATTTCAAAGAGAATTACAAACGTTTTTTCATACTTTTTTGTACCCATAGAGTACTTAATCGTAATTTTTTATTCTTGTACAAGGCCATTCGCCTCCGCTTTTGCTGCTTGCTTATACCAAGCGTCTTTATTTATCGTTCGTCGATATCACATCAAGATTTCAAAGAGAATTACAAACGCTTTTTTCATACTTTTTTTCGAACCCATAGAGTACTTAACGTGATTTTTGATTCCTTGTACAAGGACATTCTGACCTCCGTTTTGCTTGCCGTTTGCGCCGGCGTACCTTATTTATCGTTCTGGTCGATACCACATAAGTACTTCAAAGAGAAATACAAACATTTTTTTCATACTTTTTTTCGTACCCATAGAGTCCTTAACTGTGTGATTTTTGATTCATTGTACAAGGCCATTCTGGCCTCCATTTTGCTTTCCGTTTGCGCCGGTGTGCCTTATTTATCGTTATGGTCGAGACCACATCAGTACTTCAAAGATAATTACAAATGTTTTTTTCGTACTTTTTTTCGTACCCATAGAGTACATAACTGTGTGATTTTTGATTCCTTGTACAAGGCCATTCTGGCCTCCGTTTTGCTTCCCGTTTGCGCCGGCGTGCCTTATTTATCGTTATGGTCGATAACACATTAGTACTTCAAAGAGAATTACAAAAGTTTTTTTTCATACTTTGTTTTGTACCCAAAGAGTACTTAAATGTGTGATTTTTGATTCCTTGTACAAGGCCATTCTGGCCTCCGTTTTGCTTGCCGTTTGCGCCGGCGTACCTTATTTATCGTTCTGGTCGATACCACATCAGTACTTCAAAGAGAATTACAAAAGTTTTTTTTCATACTTTTTTTCGTACCCATAGAGTACTTAAATGTGTGATTTTTGATTCCTTGTACAAGGCCATTCTGGCCTCCGTTTTGCTTGCCGTTTGCGCCGGTGAACCTTATTTATCGTTCTGGTCGATATCACATCAGTACTTCAAAGAGAATTACAAATGTTTTTTTTCGTACATATTTTTGTACCCATAGAGTACTTAACGGTGTGATTCTGGCCTCCATTTTGCTTGCCGTTTGCGCCGGCGTGCCTTATTTATCGTTCTGGTCGATATCACATCAGTACTTCAAAGAGAATTACAAACGTTTTTTTCGTACTCTTTTTTTGCCCATAGAGTACTTAACGAGGTGATTTTTGATTCCTTGTACACGGCCATTCTGGCCTCCATTTTGCTTGTCGTTTGCACCGGCATGCCTTATTTATCGTTCTGGTCGATATCACATCAGTACTTCAAAGAGAATTGAAAACATTTTTTTTCGTAACTTATTTTGTACCCATAGAGTACTTAACGGTGTGAATTTTGATTCCTTGTACAAGGCCATTCTGGCCTCCGTTTTGCTTGCCGTTTGCGCCGGCGTGCCTTATTTGTCGTTCTGGTCGATATCACGTCTGTACTTCAAAGAGAATTACAAACATTTTTTTTCGTGCTCTTTTTCGTACCCATAGAGTACTTAACGGTGTGATTTTTTATTCCTTGTACAAGTCCATTCTGGCCTCCGTTTTGCAAGCCGTTTGCACGGGCGTGCCTTATTTATCGTTCTGGTCGATAACACATCAGTACTTCAATGAGAATTACATACGTTTTTCTTCGTACTTTGTTTCGTACCCATAGAGTACTTAACTGTGTGATTTTTGATTCCTTGTACAAGGACATTCTGACCTCCGTTTTGCTTGCCGTTTGCTCCGCAAACGTTTTTTTTCATATTTTTTTTCGTACCCATAGAGTACTTAACTGTGTGATTTTTGATTCCTTGTTCAAGGCCATTCTGGACTCCGTTTTGCTTGCCGTTTGCGCCGGCGTGCCTTATTTATCGTTCTGGTCGATATCACATCAGTACTTCAAAGAGAATTACAAACATTCTTTTCATACTTTTTTTCGTACCCATAGAGTACTTAACGGTGTGATTTTTTATTCCATGAAAAGGCCATTCTGGCTTCCGTTTTGCAAGCCGTTTGCGTGGACGTGCCTTATTTATCGTTCTGGTCGATAACACATCAGTACTTCAATGAGAATTACAAACGTTTTTTTCGTACTTTTATTTGAACCCATAGAGTACTTAACGGTGTGATTTTAGATTCATTGTACAAGGCCATTCTAACCTCCGCTTTGCTTGTGTTTGCGCCGGAGTACCTTATTTATCGTTCTGGTCGATACCACATCAGTACTTCAAAGAGAATTACAAATGTTTTTTTCGTACTTTTTTTCGTACCCATAGAGTACTTAACTGTGTGATTTTTGATTCCTTGTACAAGGCCATTCTGGCCTCCGTTTTGCTTGCCGTTTGCGCCGGCGTGCCTTATTTATCGTTCTGGTCGATATCACATCAGTACTTCAAAGAGAATTACAACGTTTTTTTTCGTACCCATAGAGTACTTAACTGTGTGATTTTTGATTCCTTGTACAAGGCCATTCTGGCCTCCGTTTTGCTTGCCGTTTGCGCCGGCGTGCCTTATTTATCGTTCTGGTCGATATCACATCAGTACTTCAAAGAGAATTACAAACGTTTTATTTCATACTTTTTTTCGTACCCATAGAGTACTTAACTGTGTGATTTTTGATTCCTTGTACAAGGCCATTCTGGCCTCCGTTTTGCTTGCCGTTTGCGCCGGCGTGCCTTATTTATCGTTCTGGTCGATATCACATCAGTACTTCAAAGAGAATTACAAACGTTTTTTTCGTACTTTTTTTCGTACCCATAGAGTACTTAACTGTGTGATTTTTTATTCTTTTTACAAGGCCATTCTGGCCTCCGTTTTGCTTGTGTTTGCGCCGGCGTGCCTTATTTATCGTTCTGGTCGATATCACATCAGTACTTCAAAGAGAATTACAAACGTTTTTTTCGTACTTTTTTTTCGTACCCATAGAGTACTTAACTGTGTGATTTTTGATTCCTTGTACAAGGCCATTCTGGCCTCCGTTTTGCTTGCCGTTTGCGCCGGCGTGCCTTATTTATCGTTCTGGTCGATATCACATCAGTACTTCAAAGAGAATTACAAACGTTTTATTTCGTACTTTTTTTCGTACCCATAGACTACCTAACTGTGTGATATTTGATTCCTTGTACAAGGCCATTCTGGCCTCCGTTTTGCTTGCCGTTTGCGCCGGCGTGCCTTATTTATCGTTCTGGTCGATATCACATCAGTACTTCAAAGAGAATTACAAACGTTTTTTTCGTACCCATAGAGTACTTAACTGTGTGATTTTTGATTCCTTGTACAAGGCCATTCTGGCCTCCGTTTTGCTTGCCGTTTGCGCCGGCGTGCCTTATTTATCGTTCTGGTCGATATCACATCAGTACTTCAAAGAGAATTACAAACGTTTTTTTTCGTACCCATAGAGTACTTAACGGTGTGATTTTTTATTCCTTGTACAATGCCATTCTGGCCTCCGTTTTGCAAGCCGTTTGCGCGGGCGTGCCTTATTTATCGTTCTAGTCGATAACACATCATTACTTCAATGAGAATTACAAACGTTTTTCTTCGTACTTTGTTTCGTACCCATAGAGTACTTAACTGTGTGATTTTTTATTCCTTATACAAGGACATTCTGACCTCTGTTTTGCTTGCCGTTTGCGCCGGCGTACCTTATTTATCGTTTCGGTCGATACCAGATCAGTACTTCAAAGAGTATTACAAACGTTTTTTTTTCATACTTTTTTTGGTACCCATAGAGTACTTAACTGTGTGATTTTTGATTCCTTGTACAAGGACATTCTGACCTCTGTTTTGCTTGCCTTTTGCGCCGGCGTGCCTTATTTATCATTCTAGTCGATATCACATAAGTACTTCAAAGAGAATTACAAAGGTTTTTTTCGTACCCATAGAGTACTTAACTGTGTGATTTTTGATTCATTGTACTCGGCTATTCTGGCCTCCGTTTTGCTTGCCGTTGGCTCTGGCTTACCTTATTTATCGTTCTGGTCGATACCACATCAGTACTTCAAAGAGAACTACAAATGTTTTTTTCATACTTTTTTTCGTACCCATAGAGTACATAACTGTGTGATATTTGATTCCTTGTACAAGGCCATTCTGGCCTCCGTTTTGCTTGCCGTTTGCGCCGGCGTGCTTATTTGTCATTCTGGTCGATATCACGTCAGTACTTCAAAGTGAATTACAAACATTTGTTTTCCTTTTTTTTTTCGTACCGATAGAGTACTTAACTATGTGATTTTTGATTCCTTGTACAAGGCCATTCTGGCCTCCGTTTTGCTTGCCGTTTGCGCCGGCGTGCCTTATTTATCGTTCTGGTCGATATCACATCAGTACTTCAAAGGAATTACAAATGTTTTATTTCGTACTTTTTTTCGTACCCATAGACTACCTAACTGTGTGATATTTGATTCCTTGTACAAGGCCATTCTGGCCTCCGTTTTGCTTGCCGTTTGTGCCGGGTGCCTTATTTATCGTTCGTGGATACCACATCAAGATTTCAAAGAGAATTACAAAAGTTTTTTTCATACTTTTTTCGTACCCATAGAGTACTTAACTGTGTGATTTTTGATTCCTTGTACATGGCCATTCGCCTCCGTTTTGCTTGCCGTTATGCGCCGTGAACCTTATTTATCGTTCTGGTCGATATCACATCAGTACTTCAAAGAGAATTACAAACGTTTTTTTTCGTAAATATTTTTGTACCCATAGAGTACTTAACGGTGTGATTCTGGCCTCCGTTTTGCTTGCCGTTTGCGCCGGCGTGCCTTATTTATCGTTCTGGTCGATATCACATCAGTACATCAAAGATAATTACAAACGTTTTTTTCGTACTCTTTTTTGTGCCCATAGAGTACTTAACGGGGTCATTTTTGATTCCTTGTACAAGGCCATTCTGGCCTCCATTTTGCTTGTCGTTTGCACCGGCATGCCTTATTTATCGTTCTGGTCGATATCACATCAGTACTTCAAACAGAATTAAAAACATTTTTTTCGTAACTTATTTTGTACCCATAGAGTACTTAACGGTGTGAATTTTGATTACTTGTACAAGGCCATTCTGGCCTCCGTTTTGCTGGCCGTTTGCGCCGGCGTGCCTTATTTGTCGTTCTGGTCGATATCACGTCAGTACTTCAAAGAGAATTACAAACATTTTTTTTCGTACTCTTTTTCGTACCCATAGAGTACTTAACGGTGTGATTTTTTATTCCTTGTACAAGGCCATTCTAGCCTCCGTTTTGCAAGCCGTTTGCACGGGCGTGCCTTATTTATCGTTCTGGTCGATAACACATCAGTACTTCAATGAGAATTACAAACGTTTTTCTTCAGACTTTGTTTCGCACCCATATAGTACTTAATGTGTGATTTTTGATTCCTTGTACAAGGACATTCGACTGCTTTTTGCTTGCCGCTTGCGCCGCAAACGCTTTTTTCATACTTTTTTCGTACCCATAGAGTACTTAACTGTGTGATTTTTGATTCCTTGTACAAGGCCATTCTGGCCTCCGTTTTGCTTGCCGTTTGCGCCGGCGTGCCTTATTTATCGTTCTGGTCGATATCACATCAGTACTTCAAAGAGAATTACAAACGTTTTTTTCGTACTTTTTTTCGTACCCATAGAGTACTTAACTGTGTGATTTTTGATTCCTTGTACAAGGCCATTCTGGCCTCCGTTTTGCTTGCCGTTTGCGCCGGCGTGCCTTATTTATCGTTCTGGTCGATATCACATCAGTACTTCAAAGAGAATTACAAACGTTTTTTTTCGTACTTTTTTTCGTACCCATAGAGTACTTAACTGTGTGATTTTTGATTCTTTGTACAAGGCCATTCTGGCCTCCGTTTTGCTTGCCGCTGCTTGCAAGCGCATCTTTATTTATCGCTCGTCGATATCATATCAGTACTTCAAAGAGAAATACAAACGCTTTTTTTTTCGTACTTTTTTCGTACCCATAGAGTACCTAACTGTGTGATTTTTGATTCCTTGTACAAGGCCATTCTGGCCTCCGTTTTGCTTGCCGCTTGTGCCGGCGTGCCTTATTTATCGTTCTGGTCGATATCACATCAGTACTTCAAAGAGAATTACAAATGTTTTTTTTCGTACTTTTTTTCGTACCCATAGAGTACTTAACTGTGTGATTTTTGATTCCTTGTACAAGGCCATTCTGGCCTCCGTTTTGCTTGCCGTTTGCGCCGGCGTGCCTTATTTATCCTTCTGGTCGATATCACATCAAGAT
>CM044897.1:53871276-53955381 GCA_024500145.1 Gentiana dahurica var. dahurica
GGAGGCCAGAATGGCCTTCTACAAGGAATCAAAAATCACACAGTTAAGTACTCTATGGGTACGAAAAAAAGTACGAAAAAAAACATTTGTAATTCTCTTTGAAGTACTGATGTGGTATCGACCAGAACGATAAATAAGGTACGCCGGCATAAACGGCAAGCAAAACGGAGGTCAGAATGGCCTTGTACAATGAATCAAAAATCACGCCGTTAAGTACTATATTAGTACAAAACAATGTACGAAAAAAAAAAATTTGTAATTCTCATTGAAGTACTGATGTGTTATCGACCAGAATGATAAATAAGGCACGCCGGCGCAAACGGCAAGCAAAATGGAGGCCAGAATGGCCTTGTATAAGGAATCAAAAATCACACCGTTAAGTACTCTATGGGTACCAAAAAGCGTACAAAAAAAACATTAGTAATTATTTTTGAAGCACCGATGTGATATCGACCAGAACGATAAATAAGGCACGCCGGTGCAAACGGCAAGCAATACAGAGGCCCGAATGGCCTTGTACAAGGAATCAAAAATCACACAGTTAAGTACTCTATGGGTACGAAAAAAAGTACGAAAAAAAAAACGTTGATAATTTTCTTTGAAGTACTGATGTGATATCGACCATAACGATAAATAAGGCATGCCGGCGCAAAAGGTAACCAAAACGGAGTTCAGAATGGCATTGTACAAGGAATCAAAAATCACACCGTTAAGTACTCTATGGGTACAAAACAAAGTACGAAATAAAATGTTAGTAATTCTCTTTGAAGTACTGATGTGTTATCGACCAGAATGATATATAAGGCATGCCGGCGCAAACGGCACGCAAAACTGAGGCTAGAATGGCCTTGTACAATGAATCAAAAATCACACCGTGAAGTACTCTATGGGTACGAAAAAAGTACAAAAAAAAAACGTTTGTAATTCTCTTTGAAGTACTGATGTGATATCGACCAGAACGATAAATAAAGCACGCCGGCGCAAACGGAGGCCAGAATGGCCTTGTACAAGGAATCAAAAATCACACAGTTAAGTACTATATGGGTACGAAAAAAGTATGAAAAAAAACATTTGTAATTCTCTTTGAATTACTGATGTGGTATCGACTAGAACGATAAATAAGGTACGCCGGCGTAAACGGCAAGCAAAACGGAGGTCAGATTGGCCTTGTACAAGGAATCAAAAATCACGCCGTTAAGTACTATATTAGTACAAAACAATGTACGAAAAAAAAATTTGTAATTCTCATTGAAGTACTGATGTGTTATCGACCAGAATGATAAATAAGGCATGCCGGCGCAAACGGCAAGCAAAGCGGAGGCCAGAATCGCCTTGTACATAGAATCAAAAATCATACCGTTAAGTACTCTATGGGTACAAAAAAGAGTACGAAAAAAACGTTTGTAATTCTCTTAGAAGTACTGATGTGATATCGACCAGAACGATAAATAAGGCACGCCGGCGCAAGCGGCAAGCAAAACGGAGGCCAGAATGACCTTGTACAAGGAATCAAAAATCACATAGTTAAGTACTCTATGGGTACAAAAAAAAGTACGAAAAAAAACGTTTGTAATTCTCTTTGAAGTACTGATGTGATATCGACCAGAACGATAAATAAGGGACGCCGGTGCAACGGAAAGCAAAACGGAGGCGATAATGGCCTTGTACAAGGAATCAAAAATCACACAATTAAGTACTCTATGGGTACAAAAAAACATTTGTAATTCTCTTTGAAGTACTGATGTGATATCGACGAGCGATAAATAAGGTACACGGCGCAAGCGGCAAGCAAAGCGGAGGCGAATGGCCTTGTACAAGGAATCAAAAATCACACGTTAAGTTACTCTATGGTCGAAAAAAGTAAGAAAAAAACGTTTGTAATTCTCTTTGAAATATTGATGTGATATCGACCGAGCGATAAATAAGGACGCCGCGTAAAGCGGAAAGCAAAGCGGAGGCGAATGGCCTTGTAAGAGGAATAAAAATCACAGTTAAGTACTCTATGGGTTACGAAAAAAGAAAAAACGTTTGTAATTCTCTTTGAAGTATTGATGTGGTATCGACGAGCGATAAATAAGGATGCGGTATAAGCGGCAAGCAAAACGGAGGCCAGAATGGCCTTGTACAAGGAATCAAAAATCACACCGTTAAGTACTCTGTGGGTACGAAAAAAAGTATGAAAAAAACGTTTGTAATTCTCTTTGAAGTACTGATGTGATATCGACCAGAACGATAAATAAGGCACGCCGGCGCAAACGGCAAGCAAAACGGAGGCCATAATGGCCTTGTACAAGGAATCAAAAATCACACAGTTAAGTACTCTATGGGTACGAAAAAAAGTACGAAAAAACATTTGTAATTCTCTTTGAAGTACTGATGTGATATCGACCAGAACGATAAATAAGGCACGCCGGTGCAAACGGAAAGAAAAACGGAGGCCAGAATGGCCTTGTACAAGGAATCAAAAATCACACAGTTAAGTACTCTATGGGTACGAAAAAAACATTTGTAATTCTCTTTGAAGTACTAATGTGATATCGACGAGCGATAAATAAGGTACACGGCGCAAACGGCAAGCAAAACGGAGGCGGAATGGCCTTGTACAAGGAATCAAAAATCACAGTTAAGTACTCTATGTATGAAAAAAGTATGAAAAAATGTTTGTAATTCTCTTTGAAATCTTGATGTGATATCGACGAGCGATAAATAAGACGCTCGGTGTAAGCGGCAAGCAAAGCGGAGGCGGAATGGCCTTGTAAGAGGAATCAAAAATCCACGTTAAGTACTCTATGGGTACGAAAAAAGTATGAAAAACGTTTGTAATTCTCTTTGAAGTATTGATGTGATATCGACGAACGATAAATAAGTGCACGCGGCATAACGGTAAGCAAAAGCGGAGGCGTGAATGGCCTTGTACAAGGAATCAAAAATCACACGGTTAAGTACTCTATGGGTACGAAAAAAAGTCTGAAAAAAATGTTTGTAATTCTCTTTGAAATCTTGATGTGTTATCGACCGAACGATAAATAAGACGCGCCAGTGCAAACGGCAAGCAAAATGGAGGCGGTAATGGCCTTGTACAAGGAATCAAAATCACACGGTTAAGTACTCTATGGGTACAAAAAAGTACGAAAAATTTTTGTAATTCTCTTTGAAGTCTTGATGTGATATCGACGAGCGATAAATAAGGCATGCGGCGTAAGCGGCAAGCAAAGCGGAGGCGAGAATGGCCTTGTACAAGAATCAAAAATCACCTTTTTAAGTACTCTATGGGTATGAAAAAAGTATGAAAAAAAGCGTTTGTAATTTTCTTTGAAATCTTGATGTGATATCGACGAGCGATAAATAAAGCGCGGTGTAAAGGCAAGCAAAGCGGAGGCGAATGGCCTTGTACAAGAATCAAAAATCCTGAGTTAAGTACTCTATGGGTGCGAAAAAAAGTATGAAAAAACGTTTGTAATTCTCTTTGAAGTATTGATGTGATATCGACGAGCGATAAATAAGGACGCTTGGTGTAAGCGGCAAGAAAAAGCGGAGGCGAGAATGGCCTTGTACAAGGAATCAAAAATCACTCAGTTAAGTAATCTATGGGTACGAAAAATAGTATGAAAAAAAGGTTTGTAATTCTCTTTGAAATCTTGATGTGTTATCGACGGAGCGATAAATAAGGCACGCATAAGCGGCAAGCAAAGCGGAGGCCATAATGGCCTTGTACAAGGAATCAAAAATCACACCGTTAAGTACTCTATGGGTACAAAAAATATGAAAAAAATGTTTGTAATTCTCTTTGAAATCTTGATGTGATATCGACCGAGCGATAAATAAGGCACGCGGTATAACGGCAAGCAAAAGCGGAGGCGAATGGCCTTGTACAAGAATCAAAAATCACAGAGTTAAGTACTCTATGGGTACAAAAAGTATGAAAAAAGCGTTTGTAATTCTCTTTGAAATCTTGATGTGATATCGACGAGCGATAAATAAGGCGCGGTATAAACAAAAGCGGAGGCGAATGGCCTTGTACAAGAATCAAAAATCACAGTTAAGTACTCTATGGGTACAAAAAAAGTATGAAAAAATGTTTGTAATTCTCTTTGAAATGTTGATGTGATATCGACGAGCGATAAATAAGGCATTGGTATAGCGGCAAGAAAATGGAGGCGAGAATGGCCTTGTACAAGAATCAAAAATCACAGTTAAGTACTCTATGGGTGCGAAAAAATCGTTTGTAATTCTCTTTGAAGTCTTGATGTGGTATCGACGAGCGATAAATATAGTGCGCCCGGCGTAAACGGCAAGCAAAGCGGAGTCGAATGGCCTTGTACAAGGAATCAAAAATCACACGGTTAAGTACTCTATGGGTATAAAAAAAAGTACGTAAAAAAGTTTGTAATTCTCATTGAAATCTGGATGTGTTATCGACACGAGCGATAAATAAGGCACACACCGGCGCGGCAAAGCAAAGCGGAGGCGGAATGGCCTTGTACAAGAATCAAAAATCACCCGTTAAGTACTCTATGGGTACAAAAAAAGTCTGAAAAAGCGTTTGTAATTCTATTCAAAATCTTGACGAGCGATAAATAAGGCATGCGGTATAAGCGACCAAGCAAAGCGGAGGCGAATGGCCTTGTACAAGAATCAAAAATCACATTAAGTACTCTATGTGTACGAAAAAAAGTATGAAAAAAGCGTTTGTAATTCTCTTTGAAATCTTGATGTGATATCGACGAGCGATAAATAAGGGCTTATTTGGCGCATAAGCGGAAAGCAAAAGCGGAGGCGAGAATGGCCTTGTACAAGGAATCAAAAATCACCACGATTAAGTACTCTATGGAGTCTACGAAAAAAGTCTGAAAAAAACATTTGTAATTCTCTTTGGAAATCTTGATGTGATATCGACGAGCGATAAATAAAAAGCCGCAAAAGCGGAGGCGAATGGCCTTGTACAAGGAATCAAAATCACAGTTAAAGTACTCTATGGGTCTGAAACAAAGTCTGAAAAAAACATTTGTAATTCTCTTTGAAATCTTGATGTGGTATCGACGAGCGATAAATAAGGTGCGCTTGGCGTAAGCGGCAAAAAAGCGGAGGTCGAGAATGGCCTTGTACAAGGAATCAAAAATCACGCCGTTAAGTACTCTATGAGTACGAAACAAAGTCTGAAAAAAACGTTTGTAATTCTCATTGAAATCTTGATGTGATATCGACGAGCGATAAATAAAAACGCGCCCGGTGCAAAGCGGCAAGCAAAAGCGGAGGCGAATGGCCTTGTACAAGGAATCAAAATCACACCGTTAAGTACTCTATGGGTACAAAAAAGTACCAAATTTCGTTTGTAATTCTCTTTGAAATCTTGATGTGATATCGACGAGCGATAAATAAGGCATGCGGCGTAAGCGGCAAGCAAAGCGGAGCAGAATGGCCTTGTACAAGAATCAAAAATCACATAGTTAAGTACTCTATGGGTCTGAAAAAAATCTGAAAAAAAGTTTGTAATTCTCTTTGAAATCTTGATGTGATATCAACGAGCGATAAATATGTACGCCTTGGTATAAAAATGGCAAGCAAAGCGGAGGCGAATGGCCTTGTACAAGGAATCAAAAATCACTGCAGTTAAGTACTCTATGGAGTCTACGAAAAAAGTCACAACGTTTGTAATTCTCATTGAAATCTTGATGTGTTATCGACGAACGATAAATAAAAACGCTTGGTATAACGGCAAGCAAAAGCGGAGGCCGAATGGCCTTGTACAAGGAATCAAAAATCACACCGTTAAGTACTCTATGGGTACAAAAAAGTCTGAAAAAAATGTTTGTAATTCTCTTTGAAATCTTGATGTGATATCGACGAGCGATAAATAAAAACACGCCGGTATAAGCGGCAAGCAAAAGCGGAGGCAGAATGGCCTTGTACAAGAATCAAAAATCACACCATTAAGTACTCTATGGTTACAAAAAAGTCTGAAAAAAACGTTGTAATTCTCTTTGAAATCTTGATGTGATATCGACCGAACGATAAATAAAACACTTGGGCATAAGCTACAAAAGCGAAGCCAGAATGGCCTTGTACAAGAATCAAAAATCACAGTTAAGTACTCTATGGAGTGCGAAAAAAATCTGAAAAGCGTTTGTAATTCTCTTTGAAATCTTGATGTGATATCGACTGAGCGATAAATAAGGCATGCAGTATAGCAATCAAAAGCGAAGGCGAGAATGGCCTTGTACAAGGAATCAAAAATCACACCGTTAAGTACTCTATGGGGACGAAAAAATCGTATTATCTTGATGTGGTATCGACGAGCGATAAATAAGTTACGCCCGGCATAAGCGGCAAGCAAAGCGGAGGTCGAATGGCCTTGTACAAGGAATCAAAAATCACACGTTAAGTACTCTATGCGTACATAACAAAATCGTAAAAAAAGTTTGTAATTCTCTTTGAAGCCTGGATGTGATATCAACGAGCGATAAATAAGGCATGCGGTGAAGCGGCAAGAAAAGCGAGGCGAGAATGGCCTTGTACAAGAATCAAAAATCACACCGTTAAGTACTCTATGGGTACAAAAAATCTGAAAAAAAACGTTTGTAATTCTCTTTGAAATCTTGATGTTATATCGACGAGCGATAAAAAAAAGGCCTTGGTCATAAGCGGCAAAAAAGCGGAGGCGAGCGATGGCCTTGTACAAGGAATCAAAAATCACACCGTTAAATACTCTATGGGTACAAAAAAATAAAGATCGCCTTGGTAACAAATTTTTTTTTAGTAATTCTCTTTGAAATCTTGATGTGATATCAACGAGCGATAAATAAACGACGCGCATGTCATAAGCGCAAGCAAAAAATGCGGAGGCGAATGGCCTTGTACAAGAATCAAAAATCACACACGTTAAGTTAAGTACTCTATGGGTACGAAAAAAAGTCTGAAAAAAGCGTTTGTAATTACATTTGAAATCTTGCTGTGATATCGACGAGCGATAAATAAGGCACGCCGGTATAAGCGGCAAGCAAAAGCAGAGCGAGAATGGCCTTGTACAAGAATCAAAATCCCAGTTAAGTACTCTATGGTCTACGAAAAAAGTCGAAAAAACATTTGTAATTCTCTTTGAAATCTTGATGTGGTATCGACGAGCGATAAATAAAGTGCCTTGGTATAAAGCAAGCAAAAGCGGAAGTCTGGCCTTGTACAAGGAATCAAAAATCACACCGTTAAGTACTCTATGGGTACAAAACAAATCTGAAAAAATTCTCATTGAAATCTTGATGTGTTATCGACGAGCGATAAATAAAACCTTGCATAAGCGGCAAGCAAAACGGAGGCGAATGGCCTTGTACAAGGAATCAAAAATCACTTAAGTACTCTCTGCGAAAAAAGCGTTTGTAATTCTCTTTGAAATCTTGATGTGATATCGACGAGCGATAAATAAAGGCACGCGGTATAAGCGGCAAGAAAAAGCGGAAGCGAATGGCCTTGTACAAGAATCAAAAATCCACGGTTAAGGGGTATGAAAAAAAGTCCATTTTGTAATTCTCTTTGAAATCTTGATGTGGTATCGACACGAGCGATAAATAAAGCATAAGCGGTAAGCAAAACGGAGGTCGAGAATGGCCTTGTACAAAAATCACACGTTAAAGTACTGCTCAAAACAAAAGTCAACGTTTGTAATTCTCTTTGAAATCTTGATGTGATATCAACGAGCGATAAATAAAACACGCCCGATGCAAGCGACAAGCAAAAGCAGGCGTGACGAATGGCCTTGTACAAGGAATCAAAAATCACACCGTTAAATACTCTATGGGTACAAAAAAGAGTACCAAAAAATTTTTTGTAATTCTCTTTGAAATCTTGATGTGATATCGACCAGAGCGATAAATAAGGCATGCCGGCGTAAGCGGCAAGCAAAACAGAGGCCAGAATGGCCTTGTACAAGGAATCAAAAATCACACTGTTAAGTACTCTATGGGTACGAAAAAAGTATGAAAAAAAGCGTTTGTAATTCTCTGTAAATCTTGATGTGATATCGACGAGCGATAAATATTGCGCGCATAAAGGCAAGCAAAGCGGAGGCGAATGGCCTTGTACAAGAATCAAAAATCCCGATTAAGTACTCTATAGGTCTGAAAAAAAATCTGAAAAAACGTTTGTAATTCTCTTTGAAATCTTGATGTGATATCGACCAGAACGATAAATAAGGTACGCCGGCGCAAACAGCAAGCAAAACGGAAGTCAGAATGGCCTTGTACAAGGAATTAAAAATCACACCGTTAAATACTCTATGGGTACAAAACATAGTACGAAAAAAAAAACGTTTGTAATTCTCATTGAAGTACTGATGTGATATCGACCAGAACGATAAATAAGGCACGCCGGCGCAAACGGCAAGCAAAACGGAGGCCATAATGGCCTTGTACAAGGAATCAAAAATCACACCGTTAAGTACTCTATGGGTACAAAAAAGAGTACGAATAAAAATGTTTGTAATTCTCTTTGAAGTACTGATGTGATATCGACCACAACGATAAATAAGGCACGCCGGCGCAAACGGCAAGCAAAACGGAGGCCAGAATGGCCTTGTACAAGGAATCAAAAATCACACCATTAAGTACTCTATGGGTACAAAAAAGAGTATGAAAAAAAACGTTTGTAATTCTCTTAGAAGTACTGATGTGATATCGACCAGAACGATAAATAAGGCACGCCGGCGCATGCGGCAAGCAAAACGGAGGCCAGAATGGCCTTGTACAAGGAATCAAAAATCACACAGTTAAGTACTCTATGGGTACAAAAAAAAGTATGAAAAAAATGTTTGTAATTATTTTTGAAGTACTGATGTGATATCGACCAGAACGATAAATAAGGCATTCCGGCGCAACGGCAAGCAAAATGGAGGCGAGAATGGCCTTGTACAAGGAATCAAAAATCACACAGTTAAGTACTCTATGGGTACGAAAAAAACGTTTGTAATTCTCTTTGAAGTACTAATGTGGTATCGACCAGAATGATAAATAAGGTACGCCGACGCAAACGGCAAGCAAAACGGAAGTCAGAATGGCCTTGTACAAGGAATCAAAAATCACACCGTTAAGTACTCTATGGGTACAAAACAAAGTACGTAAAAAAAGTTTGTAATTCTCTTTGAAGTACTGATGTGTTATCGACCTGAACGATAAATAAGGCACACCGGCGGAAGCGGCAAGCAAAACGGAGGCCAGAATGGCCTTGTACAATGAATCAAAAATCACCCCGTTAAGTACTCTATGGGTACAAAAAAAAGTATGAAAAAAACGTTTGTAATTCTATTCAAAGTACTGACCAGAACGATAAATAAGGCATGCCGGCGCAAACAGCAAGCAAAACGGAGGCCAGAATGGCCTCGTACAAGGAATAATAAATCACACAGTTAAGTACTCTATGTGTACGAAAAAAAAGTATGAAAAAAACGTTTGTAATTCTCTTTGAAGTACTGATGTGATATCGACCAGAACGATAAATATGGCACGCTGGCGCAAACGGCAAGCAAAACGGAAGCCAGAATGGCCTTGTACAAGCAATCAAAAATCACACAGTTAAGTACTCTATGGGTACGAAAAAAGTACGAAAAAAAACATTTGTAATTCTCTTTGAAATCTTGATGTGATATCGACCAGAACGATAAATAAAGCACGCTGGCGCAAACGGAGGCCAGAATGGCCTTGTACAAGGAATCAAAAATCACACAGTTAAGTACTATATGGGTACGAAACAAGTACGAAAAAAAAACATTTGTAATTCTCTTTGAAATCTTGATGTGGTATCGACCAGAACGATAAATAAGGTACGCCGGCGTAAACGGCAAGCAAAACGGAGGTCAGAATGGCCTTGTACAAGGAATCAAAAATCACGCCGTTAAGTACTATATTAGTACAAAACAATGTACGAAAAAAAACATTTGTAATTCTCATTGAAGTACTGATGTGTTATCGACCAGAACGATAAATAAGGCACGCCGGTGCAAACGGCAAGCAAAACGGAGGCCAGAATGGCCTTGTACAAGAAATCAAAAATCACACCGTTAAATACTCTATGGGTACAAAAAAGAGTACCAAATTTTTTTTTGTAATTCTCTTTGAAATCTTGATGTGATATTGACGAGAACGATAAATAAGGCATGCCGGCGTAAACGGCAAGCAAAACGGAGGCCAGAATGGCCTTGTACAAGGAATCAAAAATCACACCGTTAAGTACTCTATGGGTACAAAAAAAAGTCTGAAAAAAAAGTTTGTAATTCTCTTTGAAATCTTGATGTGATATCGACGAGCGATAAATAAATAGCCTTGGTATAAACGGCAAACAAAGCGGAGGCGAATGGCCTTGTACAAGGAATCAAAAATCACTACAGTTAAGTACTCTATGGAGTACGAAAAAAGTCACAACGTTTGTAATTCTCTTTGAAATCTTGATGTGATATCGACGAGCGATAAATAAAAGCGCCTGGTATAAGGCAACCAAAAAAGCGGAGGCCGAATGGCCTTGTACAAGGAATCAAAAATCACACCGTTAAGTACTCTATGGGTACAAAAAAGTCTGAAAAAAATGTTTGTAATTCTCTTTGAAATCTTGATGTGATATCGACGAACGATAAATAAAAACCGCGGTATAAACGGCAAGCAAAACGGAGGCCAGAATGGCCTTGTACAAGGAATCAAAAATCACACCGTTAAGTACTCTATGGGTACAAAAAAGAGTACGAAAAAAAACGTTTGTAATTCTCTTTGAAATCTTGATGTGATATCGACCAGAATGATAAATAAGGCACGCCGGCGCAAGCGGCATGCAAAACTGAGGCCAGAATGGCCTTGTACAAGGAATCAAAAATCACACAGTTAAGTACTTTATGGGTACGGAAAAAAGTACGAAAAAAACGTTTGTAATTATTTTTGAAGTACTGATGTGATATCGACCTGAACGATAAATAAGGCATGCCGGCGCAACGGCAATCAAAACGGAGGCGAGAATGGCCTTGTACAAGGAATCAAAAATCACACAGTTAAGTACTCTATGGGTACGAAAAAAACGTAATTATCTTTGAAGTACTGATGTGGTATCGACCAGAACGATAAATAAGTCACGCCGGCATAAACGGCAAGCAAAACGGAGGTCAGAATGGCCTTGTACAAGGAATCAAAAATCACACCGTTAAGTACTCTATGGGTACATAACAAAGTACGTAAAACAAGTTTGTAATTCTCTTTGAAGCATGGATGTGTTATCAACCGAACGATAAATAAGGCATGCCGGCGGAAACGGCAAGCAAAACGGAGGCGAGAATGGCCTTGTACAAGGAATCAAAAATCACACCGTTAAGTACTCTACGGGTACAAAAAAAAGTACGAAAAAAAATGTTTGTAATTCTCTTTGAAATCCTGATGTGATATCGACCAGAACGATAAAAAAGGCACGCCGGCGCAAACGGCAAGCAAAACGGAGGCCAGAATGGCCTTGTACAAGGAATCAAAAATCACACCGTTAAATACTCTATGGGTACAAAAAAGAGTACCAAATTTTTTTTTTGTAATTCTCTTTGAAGTAATGATGTTATATCGACCAGAACGATAAATAAGGCACGCCGTCGCAAACGGCAAGCAAAACGGAGGCCAGAATGGCCTTGTACAAGGAATCAAAAATCACACAGTTAAGTACTCTATGGGTATGAATAAAAGTCTGAAATAAACGTTTGTAATTCTCTTTGAAGTCTTGATGTGATATCAACCAGAACGATAAATAAGGCATGCCGGCGCAAGCGGCAAGCAAAACAGAGGCCAGAATGGCCTTGTACAAGGAATCAAAAATCACACAGTTAAGTACTCTATGGGTACGAAAAAAGTACGAAAAATCATTTGTAATTCTCTTTGAAGTACTGATGTGATATCGACCTGAGTGATAAATAAGGTACGCCGGCGCAAACGGCAAGCAAAACGGAAGTCAGAATGGCCTTGTACAAGGAATCAAAAATCACACCGTTAAGTACTCTATGGGTACAAAACAAAGTACGAAAAAAAAACGTTTGTAATTCTCTTTGAAGTATTGATGTGTTATCCACCAGAACGATAAATAAGGCACGCCGGCGCAAACGGCAGGCAAAATGGAGGCCAGAATGGCCTTGTACTAGGAATCAAAAATCACACAGTTAAGTACTCTACGGGTACGAAAAAACGTTTGTAATTCTCTTTGAAGTACTGATGTGATATCGACCAGAACGATAAATAAGGTACGCCGGCGCAAACGGCAAGAAAAACGGAAGCCAGAATGGCCTTGTACAAGGAATCAAAAATCACACAGTTAAGTACTCTATGGGTATGAGAAAAAGTACGAAAAAAAATGTTTGTAATTCATTTTGAAGTACTGTCTCTTTGAAATCTTGATGTGGTATCGACCTGAACGATAAATAAGGTACGCCTGCACAAACGGCAAGCAAAATGGAGGTCAGAATGGCCTTGTACCAGAAATCAAAAATCACACCGTTAAGTACACTGTGGGTACAAAACAAAGTACGAAAAAAAACGTTTGTAATTCTCATTGAAGTATTGATGTGATATCAACCAGAACGAGAAATAAAGCACGCCGATGCAAACGGCAAGCAAAACGGCGGCCAGAATCGCCTTGTACAAGGAATCAAAAATCACACCGTTAAATACTCTATGGGTACAAAAAAGAGTACCAAATTTTGTTTGTAATTCTCTTTGAAGTACTGATGTGATATTGACCAGAACGATAAGTAAGGCATGCCGGCGTGAACGGCAAGCAAAACAGAGGCCAGAATGGCCTTGTACAAGGAATCAAAAATCACACAGTTAAGTACTCTATGGGTATGAAAAAAGTACGAAAAAAAATGTTTGTAATTCACTTTGAAGTACTGATGTGATATCGACCAGAACGATAAATAAGGGACGCCGGCGCAACGGAAAGCAAAACGGAGGTGAGAATGGCCTTGTACAAGGAATCAAAAATCACACCGTTAAGTACTCTATGGGTACAAAAAAGAGTACGAAAAAAAACGTTTGTAATTCTCTTAGAAGTACTAATGTGGTATCGACCAAAACAATAAATAAGGTACGCTGGCGCAAACGGCTAGCAAAACGGAGGCCAGAATGGCCTTGTACAAGGAATCAAAAATCACACAGTTAAGTACTCTAAGGGTACGAAAAAAGTAAGAAAAAAATGTTAGTAATTCTCTTTGAAGTACTGATGTGATATCGACCAGAACGATAAATAAGGCACGCCGGCGCAAACGGCAAGCAAAACGGAGGCCAGAATTGCCTTGTAAGAGGAATCAAAAATCACACAGTTAAGTACTCTATGGGTACGAAAAAGGTACGAAAAAATGCTTGTAATTCTCTTTGAAGTACTGACATGGTATCGACCAGAACGATAAATAAGGTACGCCTGCGCAAACGGTAAGCAAAACGGAGGCAGAATGGCCTTGTACAAGAAATCAAAAATCACACCGTTAAGTACACTATGGGTACAAAACAAAGTATGAAAAAAAAAACGTTTGTAATTCTCTTTGAAGTATTGATGTGATATCGACCAGAACGATAAATAAGGCACGCCGGTGCAAACGGCAAGCAAAACGGAGGCCAGAATGGCCTTGTACAAGGAATCAAAAATCACACCGTTAAATACTCTATGGGTACAAAAAAGAGTACCAAATATTGTTTGTAATTCTCTTTGAAGTGATATCGACCAGAGCGATAAACAAGGCATGCCGGCGTAAACGGCAAGCAAAACGGAGGCCAGAATGGCCTTGTACAAGCAATCAAAAATCACACAGTTAAGTACTCTATGGGTACGAAAAAAAGTATGAAAAAAAATATTTGTAATTCTCTTTGAAGTCTTGATGTGATATCGACCAGAACGATAAATATGGCACGCCGGCGCAAATGGCAAGCAAAACGGAGGCCAGAATGGCCTTGTACAAGGAATCAAAAATCACACAATTAAGTACTCTATAGGTACGAAAAAAAAAGTACGAAAAAAAACGTTTGTAATTCTCTTTGAAGTACTGATGTGGTATCGACCAGAACGATAAATAAGCTACGCCAGCGCAAACGGCAAGCAAAACGGAAGTCAGAATGGCCTTGTACAAGGAATCAAAAATCACACCGGTAAATACTCTATATGCACAAAACAAAGTCCAAAAAAAAAAGGTTTGTAATTCTCATTGAAGTACTGATGTGTTATCGACCAGAACGATAAATAAGGCACGCTGGCGCAAACGGCAAGCAAAACGGAGGCCAGAATGGCCTTGTACAAGGAATCAAAAATCACACCGTTAAGTACTCTATGGGTACAAAAAAGTCTGAAAAAAAATGTTTGTAATTCTCTTTGAAATCTTGATGTGATATCGACGAGCGATAAATAAAGGCCTTGATAAGCGGCAAGCAAAACGGAGGCCAGAATGGCCTTGTACAAGGAATCAAAAATCATACCGTTAAGTACTCTATGGGTACAAAAAAGAATACGAAAAAAAACGTTTGTAATTCTCTTATAAGTACTGATGTGATATCGACGAGAACGATAAATAAGGCAAGCCGGCGCAAGCGGCAAGCAAAACGGAGGCCAGAATGGCCTTGTACAAGGAATCAAAAATCACACAGTTAAGTACTCTATGGGTACGAAAAAAAGTACGAAAAAAACGTTTGTAATTATTTTTGAAGTACTGATGTGATATCGACCAGAACGATAAATAAGACATGCCGGCACAACGGCAAGCAAAACGGAGGCGAGAATGGCCTTGTACAAGGAATCAAAAATCACACAGTTAAGTACTCTATGGGTATGAAAAAAAACGTAGTTCTCTTTGAAGTACTGATGCGGTATCGACCAGAACGATAAATAAGTTACGCCGGCGCAAAAGGCAAGCAAAACGGAGGTCAGAATGGCCTTGTACAGAGAATCAAAAATCACACCGTTAAGTACTCTATGGGTACAAAACAAAGTACGTAAAACAAGTTTGTACTTCTCATTGAAGCACGGATGTGTTATCGACCAGAACGATAAATAAGGTATGCCGGTGGAATCGGCAAGCAAAACGGAGGCCAGAATGGCCTTGTACAAGGAATCAAAAATCACACCGTTAAGTACTCTATGGGTACAAAAAAAGTACGAAAAAAAATGTTTGTAATTCTCTTTGAAATACTGACGTGATATCGACCAGAACGATAAATAAGGCACGCCGGCACAAATGGCAAGCAAAACGGAGGCCAGAATGTCCTTGTATAAGGTATCAAAAATCACACCGTTAAATACTCTATGGGTACAAAAAAGTACGAAAAAAAATGTTTGTAATTCTCTTTGAAGTACTGACGTGATATCGACCAGAACAATAAATAATGCACGCCGGCGCAAACGGCAAGCAAAACGGAGGCCAGAATGGCCTTGTACAAAGAATCAAATATCACACAGTTAAGTACACTATGGGTACGAAAAAAAGTACAAAAAAGCGTTTGTAATTCTCTTTGAAGTACTGATGTGATATCGACCAGAACGATAAATAAGGCACGCCGGTATAGCGGCAAACAAAGCGGGCGAGAATGGCCTTGTACAAGGAATCAATAATCACGCAGTTAAGTACTCTATGGGTACGAAAAAAAAAACGTTTATAATTTTCTTTGAAATCTTGATGTGAATATTGACCATAACGATAAATAAAACGCCGGTATAAAAGGCAACCAAAGCGGAGTTCGAGAATGGCCTTATACAAGGAATCAAAAATCACACCGTTAAGTACTCTATGGGTCTGAAAAAAGTCACAAACGTTTGTAATTCTCTTTGAAATCTTGATGTGATATCGACGAGCGATAAATAAAACGCTTGGCATAAGCGGAGGCGAATGGCCTTGTACAAGAATCAAAATCACACGATTAAGTACTATATGGGTCTGAAAAAAAATACGAAAAAAAATTTGTAATTGTCTTTGAAATCTTGATGTGGTATCGACGAGCGATAAATAAAGATGCCCGGCATAAGCGGCAAGCAAAAGCGGAGGTCGAATGGCCTTGTACAATGAATCAAAAATCACGCCGTTAAGTACTATATTAGTACAAAACAATGTCTGAAAAAAAAATTTGTAATTCTCATTGAAATCTTGATGTGTTATCGACGAATGATAAATAAAACACGCTTGGTATAAGCGGCAAGCAAAATGGAGGCGAATGGCCTTGTATAAGAATCAAAAATCACACCGTTAAGTACTCTATGGGTACCAAAAAGCGTACAAAAAACATTAGTAATTATTTTTGAAGCACCGATGTGATATCGACGAGCGATAAATAAAACGCGCCCGGTGCAAGCGGCAAGCAAAGCAATCTGAGGCCGAATGGCCTTGTACAAGGAATCAAAAATCACGTTAAGTACTCTATGGGTACGAAAAAAAAAACGTTGATAATTTTCTTTGAAATCTTGATGTGATATCGACCATAACGATAAATAAGGCATGCCCGGTATAAAAGGTAACCAAAAGCGGAGTTGAATGGCATTGTACAAGGAATCAAAAATCACACCGTTAAGTACTCTATGGGTACAAAACAAAATCTGAAATAAAATGTTAGTAATTCTCTTTGAAATCTTGATGTGTTATCGACGAATGATATATAAGGCATGCGGTATAAGCAACCGCATAAAGCGAGGCTAGAATGGCCTTGTACAATGAATCAAAAATCACACCGTGAAGTACTCTATGGGTCTGAAAAAAAGTACAAAAAAAAGCGTTTGTAATTCTCTTTGAAATCTTGATGTGATATCGACGAGCGATAAATAAAACGCCGGCATAAGCGGAGGCGAATGGCCTTGTACAAGGAATCAAAAATCACGCAGTTAAGTACTATATGGGTACGAAAAAGTATGAAAAAAACATTTGTAATTCTCTTTGAATTCTTGATGTGAGTATCGACTAGAGCGATAAATAAAGTGCAGCGGCGTAAGCGGCAAGCAAAGCGGGTCAGATTGGACTTGTACAAGGAATCAAAAATCACGCCGTTAAGTACTATATTAGTACAAAACAATGTCTGAAAAAAATTTGTAATTCTCATTGAAATCTTGATGTGTTATCGACGAATGATAAATAAGGCATGCGGTATAAAGCGGCAAGCAAACAAAGCGGAGGCGAATGGCCTTGTACATAGAATCAAAAATCATACCGTTAAGTACTCTATTGGTACAAAAAAGTACGAAAAAAGCGTTGTAATTCTCTTAGAAATCTTGATGTGATATCGACGAGCGATAAATAAAACGCGGTATAAGCAAACAAAAGCGGAGGCGAATGACCTTGTACAAGGAATCAAAAATCACATAGTTAAGTACCCTATGGGTACAAAAAAAATCTGAAAAACGTTTGTAATTCACTTTGTAATCTTGATGTGATATCGACGAGCGATATATAAGGGCGCTTGATTACAGGAAAGCAAAGCGAGGTGATAATGGCCTTGTACAAGGAATCAAAATCACACAATTAAGTACTCTATGGGTACAAAAAAACATTTGTAATTCTCTTTGAAGTACTAATGTGGTATCGACGAAACGATAAATAAGGTACACGGCACAAGCGGCAAAGCAAAGCGGAGGCGAATGGCCTTGTACATGGAATCAAAAATCACTGCAGTTAAATACTCTAAAGTCTGAAAAAAGTAAGAAAAAAATGTTTGTAATTCTCTTTGAAATCTTGATGTGATATCGACGGAGCAGTAAATAAAGACGCCGCATATAAGCGGAAAGCAAAGCGGAGGCGAAATTGCCTTATAAGAGGAATAAAAATCACAGTTAAGTACTCTATGGAGTTACGAAAAAAGAAAAAACGTTTGTAATTCTCTTAGAAATCTTGACATGGTAGCGACGAGCGATAAATAAAGATGGGTATAAGCGGTAAAGCAAAGCGGTCAGAATGACCTTGTACAAGAAATCAAAAATCACACCGTTAAGTACTCTGTGGGTACAAAACAAAATCTGAAAAAAATGTTTGTAATTCTCATTGAAATCTTGATGTGTTATCGACCGAACAATAAATAAAACGCCTTGATTGCAAATGGCAAACAAAATGGTGGCGAATGGCCTTATAAAAGAATCAAAATCACACCGTTAAATACTCTATGGGTACAAAAAATTACCAAATTTTTTTGTAATTCTCTTTGAAATCTTGATGTGATATTGACGAGCGATAAATAAGGCATGCAGCGTAAGCGGCAAGCAAAGCGAGAGGCAGAATGGCCTTGTACAAGAATCAAAAATCACCATTAAGTACTCTATGGGTCTGAAAAAAACATTTGTAATTCTTTTGAAGTACTAATGTGGTATCGACGAGCGATAAATAAGGTACACGGCACAAGCGGCAAGCAAAGCGGAGGCGGAATGGCCTTGTACATGGAATCAAAAATCACAGTTAAGTACTCTAAGTCTGAAAAAAGTAAGAAAAAATGTTTGTAATTCTCTTTGAAATCTTGATGTGATATCGACGAGCGATAAATAAAACGCTTGGTATAAGCGGAAAGCAAAGCGGAGGCGGAATTGCCTTATAAGAGGAATAAAATCCACGATTAAAGTACTCTATGGGTACGAAAAAAGTCTGAAAAACGTTTGTAATTCTCTTATCTTGAAATCTTGACATGGTAGCGACGAACGATAAATAAAGATGCACGCGGCATAACGGTAAGCAAAAGCGGAGGTCGAGAATGACCTTGTACAAGAAATCAAAAATCACACCGTTAAGTACATTGTGGGTACAAAACAAAGTCTGAAAAAAATGTTTGTAATTCTCATTGAAATCTTGATGTGTTATCGACCGAACAATAAATAAAACGCGCCAGATGCAAATGGCAAACAAAATGGTGGCGAGAATGGCCTTATAAAAGGAATCAAAATCACACCGTTAAATACTCTATGGGTACAAAAAAGTACCAAATTTTTTTGTAATTCTCTTTGAAATCTTGATGTGATATTGACGAGCGATAAATAAGGCATGCGGCGTAAGCGGCAAAGCAAAGCGAGGCGAGAATGGCCTTGTACAAGAATCAAAAATCACCTTTATTAAGTACTCTATGGGTCTGAAAAAAGTATGAAAAAAAGCGTTTGTAATTCTCTATGAAATCTTGATGTGATATCAACGAGCGATAAATATTGCGCGGTATAAAGGCAAGCAAAGCGGAGGCGAATGGCCTTGTACAAGAATCAAAAATCCTGAGTTAAGTACTCTATAGATGCGAAAAAAAATCTGAAAAAACGTTTGTAATTCTCTTTGAAATCTTGATGTGGTATCGACGAGCGATAAATAAAGATGCTTGGTATAAGCGACAAGCAAAAGCGGAATCGAGAATGGCCTTGTACAAGGAATTAAAAATCACACCGTTAAATAATCTATGGGTACAAAACATAGTCTGAAAAAAAGCGTTTGTAATACTCATTGAAATCTTGTTGTGTTATCGACGGAACAATAAATAAGGCACGCATATAAGCGGCAAGCAAAGCGGAGGCCATAATGGCCTTGTACAAGGAATCAAAAATCACACCGTTAAGTACTCTATGGGTACAAAAAATCTGAATAAAATGTTTGTAATTCTCTTTGAAATCTTGATGTGATATCGACCTAGCGATAAATAAAAGGCACGCGGTATAACGGCAAGCAAAAGCGGAGGCGAATGGCCTTGTACAAGAATCAAAAATCACACCATTAAGGACTCTATGGGTACAAAAAGTATGAAAAAAAGCGTTTGTAATTCTCTTAGAAATCTTGATGTGATATCAACGAGCGATAAATAAAGGCGCGCATATAAACAAAAGCGGAGGCGAATGGCCTTGTACAAGAATCAAAAATCACAGTTAAGTACTCTATGGGTACAAAAAAAAATCTGAAAAAATGATTGTAATTATTTTTGAAATCTTGATGTGATATCGACGAGCGATAAATAAGGCATTCGGTATAGCGGCAAGCAAAATGGAAGCGAGAATGGCCTTGAACAAGAATCACAAATCACAGTTAAGTACTCTATGGAGTGCAAAAAAAGCGTTTGTAATTCTCTTTGAAGTACTAATGTGGTATCGACGAATGATAAATATAGTGCGCCCGGCATAAACGGCAAGCAAAGCGAAATCGAATGGCCTTATACAAGGAATCAAAAATCACACCGTTAAGTACTCTATGGGTACAAAACTAAGTACGTAAAAAAGTTTGTACTTCTCATTGAAATCTGGATGTGTTATCGACACGAGCGATAAATAAGGCACACACCGGCGCGGCAAAGCAAAGCGGAGGCGGAATGGCCTTGTACAATGAATCAAAAATCACCCGTTAAGTACTCTATGGGTACAAAAAAAGTCTGAAAAAGCGTTTGTAATTCTATTCAAAATCTTGACGAGCGATAAATAAGGCATGCGGTATAAGCGACAAAGCAAAGCGGAGGCGAATGGCCTCGTACAAGAATAGTAAATCACATTAAGAACTCTATGTGTACGAAAAAAAGTATGAAAAAAGCGTTTGTAATTCTCTTTGAAATCTTGATGTGATATCGACGAGCGATAAATAAGGGCTTATTTGGCGCATAAGCGGAAAGCAAAAGCGGAAGCGAGAATGGCCTTGTACAAGCAATCAAAAATCACCACGATTAAGTACTCTATGGAGTCTACGAAAAAAGTCTGAAAAAAACATGTGTAATTCTCTTTGGAAATCTTGATGTGATATCGACGAGCGATAAATAAAAAGCCGCATAAGCGGAGGCGAATGACTGGTACAAGGAATCAAAATCACAGTTAAAGTACTATATGGGTCTGAAACAAAGTCTGAAAAAAACATTTGTAATTCTCTTTGAAATCTTGATGTGGTATCGACGAGCGATAAATAAGGTGCACTTGGCGTAAGCGGCAAAAAAGCGGAGGTCGAGAATGGCCTTGTACAAGGAATCAAAAATCACGCCGTTAAGTACTATATTAGTACAAAACAATGTCTGAAAAAAACATTTGTAATTCTCATTGAAATCTTGATGTGTTATCGACGAGCGATAAATAAAAACGCGCCCGGTGCAAAGCGGCAAGCAAAAGCGGAGGCGAATGGACTTGTAAAAGAAATCAAAATCACACCGTTAAATACTCTATGGGTACAAAAAAGTACCAAATTTTTTTTGTAATTCTCTTTGAAATCTTGATGTGATATTGACGAGAGCGATAAATAAGGCATGCGGCGTAAGCGGCAAGCAAAGCGAGCAGAATGGCCTTGTACAAGAATCAAAAATCACATAGTTAAGTACTCTATGGGTCTGAAAAAAATCTGAAAAAAAGTTTGTAATTCTCTTTGAAATCTTGATGTGATATCAACGAGCGATAAATATGTACGCCTTGGTATAAAAATGGCAAGCAAAGCGGAGGCGAATGGCCTTGTACAAGAAATCAAAAATCACTGCAGTTAAGTACTCTATGGAGTACGAAAAAAGTCACAACGTTTGTAATTCTCATTGAAATCTTGTTGTGTTATCGACGAACGATAAATAAAAACGCTTGGTATAACGGCAAGCAAAAGCGGAGGCCGAATGGCCTTGTACAAGGAATCAAAAATCACACCGTTAAGTACTCTATGGGTACAAAAAAGTCTGAAAAAAATGTTTGTAATTCTCTTTGAAATCTTGATGTGATATCGACGAGCGATAAATAAAAACACGCCGGTATAAGCGGCAAGCAAAAGCGGAGGCAGAATGGCCTTGTACAAGAATCAAAAATCACACCATTAAGTACTCTATGGTTACAAAAAAGTCTGAAAAAAACGTTGTAATTCTCTTAAATCTTGATGTGATATCGACCGAATGATAAATAAAACACTTGGGCATAAGCTACAAAAGCGAAACCAAAATGGCCTTGCACAAGAATCAAAAATCACAGTTATGTACTTTATGGAGTACGGAAAAAATCTGAAAAGCGTTTGTAATTATTTTTGAAATCTTGATGTGATATCGACTGAGCGATAAATAAGGCATGCAGTATAGCAATCAAAAGCGAAGGCGAGAATGGCCTTGTACAAGGAATCAAAAATCACACGATTAAGTACTCTATGGGGACGAAAAAATCGTATTATCTTGATGTGGTATCGACGAGCGATAAATAAGTTACGCCCGGCATAAGCGGGAAGCAAAGCGGAGGTCGAATGGCCTTGTACAAGGAATCAAAAATCACACGTTAAGTACTCTATCGTACATAACAAAATCGTAAAACAAGTTTGTACTTCTCATTGAAGCACGGATGTGTTATCAACGAGCGATAAATAAGGCATGCGGTGAAGCGGCAAGAAAAGCGAGGCGAGAATGGCCTTGTACAAGAATCAAAAATCACACCGTTAAGTACTCTGGTACAAAAAATCTGAAAAAAAATGTTTGTAATTCTCTTTGAAATCTTGTCTATGGGTACGTGATATCGACGAGCGATAAAAAAAAGGCCTTGGCAAAAATCATAAGCGGCAAGCAAAAGCGGAGGCGAATGGCCTTGTACAAGGAATCAAAAATCACACCGTTAAATAGTCTATGGGTACAAAAAAATAAAGAGTACCAAATTTTTTTTGTAATTCTCTTTGAAGTAATGATGTTATATCAACGAGCGATAAATAAACGACGCGCATGTCATAAGCGCAAGCAAAAAATGCGGAGGCGAATGGCCTTGTACAAGAATCAAAAATCACACACGTTAAGTTAAGTACTCTATGGGTATGAATAAAAGTCTGAAATAAGCGTTTGTAATTACATTTGAAATTCTTGCTGTGATATCAACGAGCGATAAATTAGGCATGCCGGTATAAGCGGCAAGCAAAAGCAGAGCGAATGGCCATGTACAAGAATCAAAAATCCCAGTTAAGTACTATATGGTCTACGAAAAAAGTCGAAAAATCATTTGTAATTCTCTTTGAAATCTTGATGTGGTATCGACGATTGATAAATAAAGTGCCTTGGTATAAAGCAAGCAAAAGCGGAAGTCTGGCCTTGCACAAGGAATCAAAAATCACACCGTTTAGTACTCTTTGGGTACAAAACAAATCTGAAAAAATTCTCATTGAAATCTTGATGTGTTATCCACGAGCGATAAATAAAACCTTGATAAGCAGCGAGCAAAATGGAGGCGAATGGCCTTGTACTAGGAATCAAAAATCACTTAAAGTACTCTCTGCGAAAAAAGCGTTTGTAATTCTCTTTGAAATCTTGATGTGATGTCGACGAGCGATAAATAAAGGCACGCGGTATAAGCGGCAAGAAAAAGCGGAAGCGAATGGCCTTGTACAAGAATCAAAAATCCACGGGGGGTATGAAAAAAAGTCCATTTTGAAATCATCTCTTTGAAATCTTGACATGGTATCGACACGAGCGATAAATAAAGCATAAGCGGTAAGCTAAATGGAGGTCGAGAATGGCCTTGTACAAAAATCACACGTTAAGTACTGCTCAAAACAAAAGTCAACGTTTGTAATTCTCATTCAAATCTTGATGTGATATCAACGAGCGAAATAAAACACGCCCGATGCAAGCGACAAGCAAAAGCAGGCGTGACGAATGGTACAAGGAATCAAAAATCACACCGTTAAATACTCTATGGGTACAAAAAAGTACCAAATTTTGTTTGTAATTCTCTTTGAAATCTTGATGTGATATTGACGAGCGATAAGTAAGGCATGCGGCGTGAGCGGCAAGCAAAGCAGAGGCGAGAATGGCCTTGTACAAGAATCAAAAATCACACATTAAGTACTCTATGGGTATGAAAAAAAGAAATGTTTGTAATTCACTTTGAAATCTTGATGTGATATCGACCGAGCGATAAATAAAGGGCCTTGGTATAGCGGAAAGCAAAAGCGGAGGTGAGAATGGCCTTGTACAAGGAATCAAAAATCACCGTTAAGTACTCTATGGGTACAAAAAAAGTAAAAAAAGCGTTTGTAATTCTCTTAGAAGTACTAATGTGGTATCGACCAAAACAATAAATAAAGTCTTATTTGGCATAAACTGGCGGAGGCGAGAATGGCCTTGTACAAGAATCAAAAATCACACATTAAGTACTCTAAAGAATCTGAAAAAAAGTAAGAAAAAATGTTAGTAATTCTCTTTGAAATCTTGATGTGATATCGACGAGCGATAAATAAAGGCGCTTGGTAAACGGCAAGCAAAGCGGAGGCGAAATTGCCTTGTAAGAGGAATCAAAAATCACAGTTAAGTACTCTATGGGTCGAAAAAGGTCTGAAAAAATGCTTGTAATTCTCTTTGAAATCTTGACATGGTATCGACGAGCGATAAATAAAAGATACGCTGCATAAGCGGTAAGCTAAGCGGAGGTCGAGAATGGCCTTGTACAAGAAATCAAAAATCACACCGTTAAGTACTGCTGTGGGTACAAAACAAAGTCTGAAAAAAAAGCGTTTGTAATTCTCATTCAAATCTTGATGTGATATCGACCGAGCGATAAATAAAGACGCGCCGGTGCAAGCGGCAAACAAAAGCGGAGGCAGAATGGCCTTGTACAAGGAATCAAAAATCACACCGTTAAATACTCTATGGGTACAAAAAAGAGTACCAAATTTTGTTTGTAATTCTCTTTGAAGTGATATTGACGAGCGATAAACAAGGCATGCGGCGTGAGCGGCAAGCAAAGCGGAGGCAGAATGGCCTTGTACAACAATCAAAAATCACGCAGTTAAGTACTCTATGGGTACGAAAAAAAGTATGAAAAAAAATATTTGTAATTCTCTTTGAAATCTTGATGTGATATCAACGAGCGATAAATATAGCGCATGGTAAAATGGCAAGCAAAAGCGGAGGCGAATGGCCTTGTACAAGGAATCAAAAATCACACAATTAAGTACTCTATAGAGTCTGAAAAAAATCTGAAAAAAAACGTTTGTAATTCTCTTTGAAATCTTGATGTGGTATCGACGAGCGATAAATAAGCTACGCCTTGGTATAAGCGGCAAGCAAAACGCGAAGTCGAGAATGGCCTTGTACAAGGAATCAAAAATCACACGGTAAATACTCTATATGCACAAAACAAAGTCCAAAAAAAAGGTTTGTAATTCTCATTGAAATCTTGATGTGTTATCGACCGAGCGATAAATAAAACCTGTTGGCATAAGCGGCAAACAAAAGCGGAGGCAGAATGGCCTTGTACAAGAATCAAAAATCACACCGTTAAGTACTCTATGGGTACAAAAAAGTCTGAAAAAAATGTTTGTAATTCTCTTGGAAATCTTGATGTGATATCGACGAGCGATAAATAAAACCTTGAGCATAAGCGGCAAACAAAGCGGAGGCGAATGGCCTTGTACAAGAATCAAAAATCATACCGTTAAGTACTCTATGGGTACAAAAAGAATCTGAAAAACGTTTGTAATTCTCTTATAAATCTTGATGTGATGTCGGCGAGAGCGATAAATAAAGGCAAGCCGGTATGGCGCAAACCAAAGCGGAGGCGAGAATGGCCTTGTACAAGAATCAAAAATCCTGCGATTAAGTACTCTATGGGTACGAAAAAATCTGAAAAAAGCGTTTGTAATTATTTTTGAAATCTTGATGTGATATCGACCGAGCGATAAATAAGACATGCGGCTGGCAACGGCAAGCAAAAGCAGGCGAGAATGGCCTTGTACAAGGAATCAAAAATCACACATTAAGTACTCTATGGGTATGAAAAAAAGCGTAGTTCTCTTTGAAATCTTGATCTGTCGACCGAGCGATAAATAAGTTACGCTTGGTAAAGGCAAGCAAAGCGGAGGTCAGAATGGCCTTATCTGAGAATCAAAAATCACACCGTTAAGTACTCTATGGGTACAAAAAAAAATTCGTAAAACAAGTTTGTACTTCTCTTTGAAACGGATGTGTTATCGACGAGCGATAAATAAGGTATGCGGTGGAATCGGCAAGCAAAGCGGAGGCGAATGGCCTTGTACAAGAATCAAAAATCACACCGTTAAGTACTCTATGGGTACAAAAAAGTATGAAAAAAATGTTTGTAATTCTCTTTGAAATCTTGGCGTGATATCGACGAGCGATAAATAAGGCACGCCCAAATGGAAAGAAAAGGGAGGCGAATGTCCTTGTATAAGGTATCAAAAATCACACCGTTAAATACTCTATGGGTACAAAAAAGTCTGAAAAAAATGTTTGTAATTCTCTTTGAAATCTTGGCGTGATATCGACGAACAATAAATAATGCTGCGGTATAAGCGGCAAAGCAAAAGCGGAGGCGAATGGCCTTGTACAAGAATCAAATATCACGATTAAGTACACTATGGGTACAAAAAAATTACAAAAAAGCGTTTGTAATTCTCTTTGAAATCTTGATGTGATATCGACGAGCGATAAATAAGACGCGCGGTATAAGCGGCAAGAAAAAGCGGAGGCGAATGGCCTTGTGCAAAATTAAAAATCATGCAGTTAAGTACTCAATAGGTCTGAAGAAATCTGAAAAAAGCGTTTGTAATTCTCTTTGAAATCTTGATGTGATATCGACGAGCGATAAATAAGGCACGCGGTGTAAGCAAGAAAAGCGGAGGCGAATGGCCTTGTACAAGAATCAAAAATCACACAGTTAAGTACTCAATAGGTATGAAAAAATGAAAAAAACGTTTGTAATTCTCTTTGAAATCTTGATGTGCTATCGACCGAGAATGATAAATAAGGCACGCCGGGTAAGCGGCAAGCAAAGCGGAGGCGGAATGGCCTTGTACTAGGAATCAAAAATCACACAGTTAAGTACTCTGTGGATACGAAAAAAAGTACGAAAAAAACATTTGTAATTCTCTTTGAAGTACTGATGTGGTATCGACCCGAACGATAAACAAGGTACGCCGGCGCAAACGGCAAGCAAAACGGAGGTCAGAATGGCCTTGTACAAGGAATCAAAAATCCCACCGTTAAGTACTCTATTGGTACAAAACATTGTACGAAAAAAAAACGCTTGTAATTCTCATTGAAGTACTAATGTGTTATCGACCAGAATGATAAATAAGGCACGCCGGCACAAACGGCAAGCAAAACGGAGGCTAGAATGGCCTTTTATAAGGAATCAAAAATCACACCGTTAAAAACTCAATGGGTACAAAAAAAAGTATGAAAAAAACGTTTGTAATTCTCTTTGAAATACTGATGTGATATCGACCAGAACGATAAATAAGGCATGCCGGTGCAAACGGCAAGCAAAACGGAGGCCAGAATGGCCTTGTACAAGGAATCAAAAATCACACAGTTAAGTACTCTATGGGTACGAAAAAAAGTATGAAAAAAAATGTTTGTAATTCTCTTTGAAATCTTGACGTGATATCGACGAGCGATAAATAAAAGGCGCGGTATAAATGGCAAGCAAAAGCGGAGGCGAATGGCCTTGTATAAGGAATCAAAAATCACACCGTTAAATACTCTATGGGTACGAAAAAATCTGAAAAAATGTTTGTAATTCTCTTTGAAATCTTGACGTGATATCGACCGAACAATAAATAATGCTGCGCGGTATAAGCAAAGCAAAACGGAGGCCAGAATGGCCTTGTACAAGAATCAAATATCACACAGTTAAGTACTCTATGGGTACGAAAAAAAGTACGAAAAAAAATGTTTGTAATTCTCTTTGAAGTACTGATGTGATATCGACCAGAACGATAAATAAGGCACGCCGGCGCAAACGGCAAGAAAAGCGGAGGCCAGAATGGCCTTGTACAAGGAATCAAATATCACACAGTTAGGTAGTCTATGGGTACGAAAAAAGTACGAAATAAAACGTTTGTAATTCTCTTTGAAGTACTGATGTGATATCGACCAGAACGATAAATAAGGCACGCCGGCGCAAACGGCAAGAAAAACGGAGGCCATAATGGCCTTGTACAAGGAATCAAAAATCACACAGTTAAGTACTCAATAGGTACGAAAAAATTACGAAAAAAACGTTTGTAATTCTCTTTGAAGTACTGATGTGCTATCGACCAGAATGATAAATAAGGCACGCCGGCGAAAACGGCAAGCAAAACGGAGGCCAGAATGGCCTTTTACTAGGAATAAAAAATCACACAGTTAAGTACTCTGTGGATACGAAAAAAAGTACGAAAAAAAACATTTGTAATTCTCTTTGAAGTACTGATGTGGTATCGACCCGAACGATAAACGAGGTACGCCGGCGCAAACGGCAAGCAAAGCGGAGGTCAGAATGGGCTTGTACAAGGAATCAAAAATCCCACCGTTAAGTACTCTATTGGTACAAAACATTGTACGAAAAAAACGCTTGTAATTCTCATTGAAGTACTAATGTGTTATCAACCAGAATGATAAATAAGGCACGCCGGCGCAAACGGCAAGCAAAACGGAGGCTAGAATGGCCTTTTATAAGGAATCAAAAATCACACCGTTAAAAGCTCAATGGGTACAAAAAAAAGTATGAAAAAAACGTTTGTAATTCTTTTTGAAATCTTGATGTGAAATCGACTAGAACGATAAATAAGGCATGCCGGTGCAAACGGCAAGCAAAACGGAGGCCAGAATGCACTTGTACAAGGAATCAAAAATCACACCGTTAAGTACTCTATGGGTACAAAAAAAAGTACGAAAAAAAAATGTTTGTAATTCTCTTTGAAATACTGACGTGATATCGACCAGAACGATAAAAAAGGCACGCCGGCGCAAATGGCAAGCAAAACGGAGGCCAGAATGTCCTTGTATAAGGTATCAAAAATCACACCGTTAAATACTCTATGGGTACAAAAAAAAGTACGAAAAAAAATGTTTGTAATTCTCTTTGAAGTACTGACGTGATATCGACCAGAACAATAAATAATGCACGCCGGCGCAAACGGCAAGCAAAACGGAGGCAGAATGGCCTTGTACAAGAATCAAAAATCACACGATTAAGTACACTATGGGTACGAAAAAAAGTACAAAAAAACGTTTGTAATTCTCTTTGAAATCTTGATGTGATATCGACCGGAACGATAAATAAAACGCCTGGTATAAGCGGCAAGAAAAAGCGGAGGCCAGAATGGCCTTGTACAAGGAATCAAAAATCACACAGTTAAGTACTCAATAGAAATGTACGAAAAAAGTTTGTAATTCTCTTTGAAATCTTGATGTGATATCGACCGAGCGATAAATAAAACCGCCGGTATAAGCGGCAAGAAAAAGCGGAGGCCATAATGGCCTTGTACAAGGAATCAAAAATCACACAGTTAAGTACTCTATAGGTACGAAAAAATTACGAAAAAAACGTTTGTAATTCTCTTTGAAGTACTGATGTGCTATCGACCAGAATGATAAATAAGGCACGCCGGCGCAAACGGCAAGCAAAACGGAGGCCAGAATGGCCTTTTACAAGGAATAAAAAATCACACAGTTAAGTACTCTGTGGATACGAAAAAAAGTACGAAAAAAAACATTTGTAATTCTCTTTGAAGTACTGATGTGGTATCGACCAGAACGATAAATGAGGTACGCCGGCGCAAACGGCAAGCAAAACGGAGGTCAGAATGGCCTTGTACAAGGAATCAAAAATCCCACCGTTAAGTACTCTATTGGTACAAAACATTGTACGAAAAAAAACGCTTGTAATTCTCATTGAAGTACTAATGTGTTATCAACCAGAATGATAAATAAGGCACGCCGGCGCAAACGGCAAGCAAAACGGAGGCTAGAATGGCCTTTTATAAGGAATCAAAAATCACACCGTTAAAAGCTCAATGGGTACAAAAAAGAGTATGAAAAAAACGTTTGTAATTCTTTTTGAAGTACTGATGTGAAATCGACCAGAACGATAAATAAGGCATGCCGGTGCAAACGGCAAGCAAAACGGAGGCCAGAATGGCCTTGTACAAGGAATCAAAAATCACACCGTTAAGTACTCTATGGGTACAAAAAAAAGTACGAAAAAAAAATGTTTGTAATTCTCTTTGAAATACTGACGTGATATCGACCAGAACGATAAATAAGGCACGCCGGCGCAAATGGCAAGCAAAACGGAGGCCAGAATGTCCTTGTATAAGGTATCAAAAATCACACCGTTAAATACTCTATGGGTACAAAAAAAGTACGAAAAAAAATGTTTGTAATTCTCTTTGAAGTACTGACGTGATATCGACCAGAACGATAAATAAGGCACGCCGGCGCAAACGGCAAGCAAAACGGAGGCCAGAATGGCCTTGTACAAGGAATCAAAAATCACACAGTTAAGTACTCTATGGGTACGAAAAAAAGTACAAAAAAACGTTTGTAATTCTCTTTGAAGTACTGATGTGATATCGACCAGAACGATAAATAAGGCACGCCGGCGCAAACGGCAAGCAAAACGGAGGCCAGAATGGCCTTGTACAAGGAATCAAAAATCACACAGTTAAGTACTCTATGGGTACGAAAAAAGTACGAAAAAAAACGTTTGTAATTCTCTTTGAAGTACTGATGTGATATCGACCAGAACGATAAATAAGGCACGCCGGCGAAAACGGCAAGCAAAACGGAGGCCAGAATGGCCTTGTACAAGGAATCAAAAATCACACAGTTAAGTACTCTATGGGTACGAAAAAAAGTACGAAAAAAACGTTTGTAATTCTCTTTGAAGTACTGATGTGATATCGACCAGAACGATAAATAAGGCACGCCGGCGCAAACGGCAAGCAAAACGGAGGCCAGAATGGCCTTGTACAAGGAATCAAAAATCACACCGTTAAGTACTCTATGGGTACAAAAAATTGTACGAAAAAAAACGTTTGTAATTCTCTTTGAAGTACTGATGTGTTATCGACCAGAATGATAAATAAGGCACGCCGGCGCAAACGGCAAGCAAAACGGAGGCCAGAATGGCCTTGTACAAGGAATCAAAAATCACACAGTTAAGTACTCTATGGATACGAAAAAAAGTACGAAAAAAACATTTGTAATTCTCTTTGAAGTACTGATGTGGTATCGACCCGAACGATAAATAAGGTACGCCGGCGCAAACGGCAAGCAAAACGGAGGTCAGAATGGCCTTGTACAAGGAATCAAAAATCACACCGTTAAGTACTCTATTGGTACAAAACATTGTACGAAAAAAAACGTTTGTAATTCTCATTGAAGTACTGATGTGATATCGACCAGAATGATAAATAAGGCACGCCGGCACAAACGGCAAGCAAAACGGAGGCTAGAATGGCCTTTTATAAGGAATCAAAAATCACACCGTTAAAAGCTCAATGGGTACAAAAAAGAGTATGAAAAAAACGTTTGTAATTCTTTTTGAAATACTGATGTGATATCGACCAGAACGATAAATAAGGCATGCCGGTGCAAACGGCAAGCAAAACGGAGGCCAGAATGGCCTTGTACAAGGAATCAAAAATCACACAGTTAAGTACTCTATGGGTACGAAAAAAAGTATGAAAAAAAACGTTTGTAATTCTCTTTGAAGTACTGATGTGATATCGACCAGAACGATAAATAAGGCACGCCGGCGCAAACGGCAAGCAAAACGGAGGCCGAATGGCCTTGTACAAGAAATCAAAAATCACACAGTTAAGTACTCTATGGGTACGAAAAAAAGTATGAAAAAAAACGTTTGTAATTCTCTTTGAAGTACTTATGTGATATCGACCAGAACGATAAATAAGGCACGCCGGCGCAAACGGCAAGCAAAACGGAGGCCAGAATGGCCTTGTACAAGGAATCAAAAATCACACCGTTAAGTACTCTATTGGTAAGATAAAAAGTACGAAAAAAAAACATTTTTAATTATCTTTGAAGTACTGATTGATTATCGACCAGAAAGATAAATAAGGCACGCCGGCCCAAACGGAAAGCCAAACGATAGGCATAATGGCCTTGTAAAAGGAATCAAAAATCACACAGTTAAGTACTCTATGGGTACGAAAAAAGGTATGAAAAAAAATGTTTGTAATTCTCTTTGAAATACTGATGTGATATCGACCAGAACGATAAATAAGGCACGCCGGAGCAAACGGCAAGCAAAACGGAGGCCAGAATGGCCTTGTACAAGGAATCAAAAATCACACAGTTAAGTACTCTATGGGTACGAAAAAAAGTATGAAAAAAACGTTTGTAATTCTCTTTGAAGTACTGATGTGGTATCGACTAGAACGATAAATAAGGTACGCCGTCGTAAACGGCAAGCAAAACGGAGGCCATAATGGCCTTGTACATGGAATCAAAATTCACACCGTTAAGTACTATATGGGTACAAAAAAAAGTTACGAAAAAAAACGTTTGTAATTCTCTTACTGATGTGATATCGATCAGAACGATAAATAAGGAACGCCGGCGCAAACGGGAAGCAAAACGGAGGCCAGAATCATACCGTTAAGTACTCTATAGGTACAAAAATAAGTACGAAAAAAAATGTTTGTAATTCTCTTTGAAGTACTGATGTGATATCGACCAGAACGATAAATAAGGCACGCCGGCGCAAACGGCAAGCAAAACGGAGGCCAGAATGGCCTTGTACAAGGAATCAAAAATCACACAGTTAAGTACTCTATGGGTACGAAAAAAAGTACGAAAAAAAGGTTTGTAATTCTCTTTGAATTACTGATGTGATATCGACCAGAACGATAAATAAGGCACGCCGGCGCAAACGGCAAGCAAAACGGAGGCCAGAATGGCCTTGTACAAGGAATCAAAAATCACACAGTTAAGTACTCTATGGGTACGAAAAAAAGTACGAAAAAAACGTTTGTAATTCTCTTTGAAGTACTGATGTGATATCGACCAGAACGATAAATAAGGCACGCCGGCACAAACGGCAAGCAAAACGGAGGCCAGAATGGCCTTGTACAAGGAATCAAAAATCACACAGTTAAGTACTCTATGGGTACGAAAAAAAGTACGAAAAAAAATGTTTGTAATTCTCTTTGAAGTACTGATGTGATATCGACCAGAACGATAAATAAGGCACGCCGGCGCAAACGGCAAGCAAAACGGAGGCCAGAATGGCCTTGTACAAGGAATCAAATATCACACAGTTAGGTAGTCTATGGGTACGAAAAAAAGTACGAAATAAAACGTTTGTAATTCTCTTTGAAGTACTGATGTGATATCGACCAGAACGATAAATAAGGCACGCCGGCGCAAACGGCAAGCAAAACGGAGGCCAGAATGGCCTTGTACAAGAAATCAAAAATCACACAGTTAAGTACTCTATGGGTACGAAAAAAGTACAAAAAAAATGTTTGTAATTCTCTTTGAAGTACTGATGTGATATCGACCAGAACGATAAATAAGGCACGCCGGCGCAAACGGCAAGCAAAACGGAGGCCAGAATGGCCTTGTACAAGGAATCAAAAATCACACAGTTAAGTACTCTATGGGTACGAAAAAAAGTACGAAAAAAACGTTTGTAATTCTCTTTGAAGTACTGATGTGATATCGACGGAACGATAAATAAGGCACGCCGTAGCAAACGGCAAGCAAAACGGAGGCGAATGGCCTTGTACAAGGAATCAAAAATCACACCGTTAAGTACTCTATGGGTACAAAAAAGTACGAAAAAAACGTTTGTAATTCTCTTTGAAATCTTGATGTGATATCGACCGGAACGATAAATAAGGCATGCCGGCAAAACGGCAAGCAAAACGGAGGCCGGAATGGCCTTGTACAAGGAATCAAAAATCACAGTTAAGTACTCTACGAAAAATAAATGTTTGTAATTCTTTGAAATCTTGATGTGGTATCGACCGAACGATAAATAACCGCGCAAACGGCAAGCAAAACGGAGGTCAGAATGGCCTTGTACAAGGAATCAAAAATCACACCGTTAAGTACTCTATGGGTACAAAAAAAAGTATGAAAAAAAACGTTTGTAATTCTATTTGAAGTACTGATGTGATATCGACCAGAACGATAAATAAGGCACGCCGGCGCAAATGGCAAGCAAAACGGAGGCCAGAATGGCCTTGTATAAGGTATCAAAAATCACACCGTTAAATACTCTATGGGAACAAAAAAACGTACGAAAAAAAAACATTTGTAATTATTTTTGAAGCACCGATGTGATATTGACCAAAACGATAAATAAGGCACGCCGGTGCAAACGGCAAGCAAAACGGAGGCCAGAATGGCCTTGTACAAGGAATCAAAAATCACACAGTTAAGTACTCTATGGGTACGAAAAAAAGTACGAAAAAAAATGTTTGTAATTTTCTTTGATGTATTGATGTGATATCGACCATAACGATAAATAAGGCGCGACGGCGCAAACGGCAAGCAAAATGGAGGCCAGAATGGCCTTGTACAAGGAATCAAAAATCACACGGTTAAGTACTCTAAGGGTATGAAAAAAAGTAAGAAAAAAAATGTTTGTAATTCTCTTTGAAGTACTGATGTGATATCGACTAGAATGATAAATAAGGCATTCCGGCGCAAACGGCAAGCAAAGCGGAGGCCAGAATGGCCTTGTAAGAGCAATCAAAAATCACACAGTTAAGTGCTCTATGGGTACGGAAAAAGTACGAAAAAAATGTTTGTAATTCTCTTTGAAGTACTGACGTGGTATCAACCCGAATGATAAATAAGGTACGCCGGCGCAAACGGCAAGCAAAACGGAGGTCAGAATGGCCTTGTACAAGGAATCAAAAATCACACCGTTAAGTACTCTATGGGTACAAAACAAAGTACGAAAAAAAACGTTTGTAATTCTCTTTGAAGTACTGATGTGATATCGACCATAACGATAAATAAGGCACGCCGGCGCAAACGGCAAGCAAAACGGAGGCCAGAATGGCCTTGTACAAGGAATCAAAAATCACACCGTTAAGTACTCTATGGGTACAAAAAAGAGTACGAAATTTTTTTTTGTAATTCTCTTTGAAGTAATGATGTGATATCGACCAGAACGATAAATAAGGCACGCCGGCGCAAACGGCAAGCAAAACGGAGGCCAGAATGGCCTTGTACAAGGAATCAAAAATCACACAGTTAAGTACTCTATGGGTACGAAAAAAAGTACGAAAAAAATGTTTGTAATTCTCTTTGAAGTACTGATGTGATATCGACCAGAACGATAAATAAGGCACGCCGGCGCAAACGGCAAGCAAAACGGAGGCCAGAATGGCCTTGTACAAGGAATCAAAAATCACACAGTTAAGTACTCTATGGGTACGAAAAAAAGTACGAAAAACGTTTGTAATTCTCTTTGAAGTACTGATGTGGTATCGACCAGAACGATAAATAAGGTACGCCGGCGCAAACGGCAAGCAAAACGGAAGTCAGAATGGCCTTGTACAAGGAATCAAAAATTACACCGTTAAGTACTCTATGGGTACAAAACAAGTACGAAAAAAAACGTTTGTAATTCTCATTGAAGTACTGATGTGTTATCGACCAGAACGATAAATAAGGCACGCCGGCGCAAACGGCAAGCAAAACGGAGGCCAGAATGGCCTTGTACAAGGAATCAAAAATCACACCGTTAAGTACTCTATGGGTACGAAAAAAAGTTTGAAAAAAAACGTTTGTAATTCTCTTTGAAGTACTGATGTGATATCGACCAGAACGATAAATAAGGCACGCCGGCACAAACGGCAAGCAAAACGGAGGCCAGAATGGCCTTGTACAAGGAATAAAAAATCACACAGTTAATTACTCTATGGGTACGAAAAAAAGTACGAAAAAAACGTTTGTAATTCTCTTTGAAGTACTGATGTGATATCGACCAGAACGATAAATAAGGCACGCCGGCGCAACGGAAAGCAAAACGGAGGCCAGAATGGCCTTGTACAAGGAATCAAAAATCACACAGTTAAGTACTCTATGGGTACAAAAAAACGTTTGTAATTCTCTTTGAAGTACTGATGTGATATCGACCAGAACGATAAATAAGGCACGCCGGCGCAAACGGCAAGCAAAACGGAGGCCAGAATGGCCTTGTACAAGGAATCAAAAATCACACAGTTAAGTACTCTATGGGTACGAAAAAAGTGAAAAACGTTTGTAATTCTCTTTGAAGTACTGATGTGATATCGACCAGAACGATAAATAAGGCACGCCGGCGCAAACGGCAAGCAAAACGGAGGCCAGAATTGCCTTGTAAAAGGAATCAAAAATCACACAGTTAAGTACTCTATGGGTATGAAAAAAACGTTTGTAATTCTCTTTGAAGTACTGACGTGGTATCGACCAGAACGATAAATAAGGTACGCCGGCGCAAACGGTAAGCAAAACGGAGGTCAAAATGGCCTTGTACAAGAAATCAAAAATCACTCCGTTAAGTACACAGTGGGTACAAAACCAAGTACGAAAAAAAACGTTTGTAATTCTCATTGAAGTACTGATGTTTTATCGACCAGATCGATAAATAAGGCACGCCGGTGCAAACGGCAAGCAAAATGGAGGCCAGAATGGCCTTGTACAAGGAATAAAAAATCACACCGTTAAATACTCTATGGGTACAAAAAAGAGTACCAAATTTTTTTTGTAATTCTCTTTGAAGTACTGATGTTATATTGACCAGAACGATAAATAGGGCTTGCCGGCGTAAACGGCAAGCAAAACGGAGGCCAGAATGGCCTTGTACAAGGAATCAAAAATCACACAGTTAAGTACTCTATGGGTACGAAAAAAAATGTTTGTAATTCTCTTTGAAGTACTGATGTGATATCGACCAGAACGATAAATAAGGCACGCCGGTGCAAACGGCAAGCAAAACGGAGGCAAGAATGGCCTTGTACAAGGAATCAAAAATCACACAGTTAAGTACTCTATGGGTACGAAAAAAAGTAGGAAAAAAAACGTTTGTAATTCTCTTTGAAGTACTGATGTGATATCGACCAGAACGATAAATAAGGCACGCCGGCGCAAACGGCAAGCAAAACGGAGGTCAGAATGGCCTTGTACAAGGAATCAAAAATCACACCGTTAAGTACTCTATGGGTACAAAAAAAGTATGAAAAAAAACATTTGTAATTCTCTTTGAAGTACTGATGTGTTATCGACCAGAACGATAAATAAGGCATGCCGGCGGAAACGGCAAGCAAAACGGAGGCCAGAATGGCCTTGTACAAGGAATCAAAAATCACACCGTTAAGTACTCTATGGTTACAAAAAAAAGTACGAAAAAAAATGTTTGTAATTCTCTTTGAAATACTGACGTGATATCGACCAGAACGATAAATAAGGCACGCCGGCGCAAAGGGCAAGCAAAACGGAGGCCAGAATGTCCTTGTATAAGGTATCAAAAATCACACCGTTAAATACTCTATGGGTACAGAAAAAAGTACGAAAAAAAATGTTTGTAATTCTCTTTGAAGTACTGACGTGATATCGACCAGAATGACAAATAAGGCACGCCGGCACAAACGGCAAGCAAAACGGAGGCCAGAATGGCCTTGTACAAGGAATCAAAAATCACACAGTTAAGTACTCTATGGGTACGAAAATAAGTACAAAAAAAAACGTTTGTAATTCTCATTGAAATACTGATGTGATATCGACCAAAACGATAAATAAGGCATGCCGACGCAAACGGCAAGCAAAACGGAGGCCAGAATGGACTTGTACATGGAATCAAAATCACACAGTTAAGTACTCTATAGGTACGAAAAAAGTACGGAAAAAAACGTTTGTAATTCTCTTTGAAGTACTGATGTGATATCGACCAGAATGATAAATAAGGCACGCCGGCGTAAACGGCAAGCAAAACGGAGGCCAGAATGGCCTTGTACTAGGAATAAAAAATCACACAGTTAAGTACTCTATGGGTACAAAAAAAAAAGTACGAAAAAAAACATTTGTAATTCTCTTTGAAGTACTGATGTGGTATCGACCAGAACGATAAATAAGGTACGCCGACGCAAACGGCAAGCAAAACGGAGGTCAGAATGGCCTTGTACAAGGAATCAAAAATCACACCGTTAAGTACTCTATTGGTACAAAACATTGTACGAAAAAAAAACGCTTGTAATTCTCATTGAAGTACTGATGTGTTATCGACCAGAACGATAAATAAGGCACGCCGGCGCAAATGGCAAGCAAAACGGCGGCCAGAATGGCCTCGAATAAGGAATCAAAAATCACACCGTTAAGAGCTCTATGGGTACAAAAAAGAGTACGAAAAAAAATTTTGTAATTATTTTTGAAGTACTGATGTGAAATCGACCAGAACGATAAATAAGGCACGCCGGTGCAAACGGCAAGAAAAACGGATGCCAGAATGGCCTTGTACAAGGAATCAAAAATCACACAGTTAAGTACTCTATGGGTACGAAAAAAAGTATGAAAAAATGTTTGTAATTCTCATTGAAGTGTTGATGTGATATCGACCAGAACGATAAATAAGGCCCGCCGGCGGAAACGGCAGGAAAAACCGAGGCCAGAATGGCCTTGTACAAGGAATCAAAAATCACACATTTAAGTACTCTATGGGTACGAAAAAAAGTATGAAAAAAAACGTTTGTAATTCTCTTTGAAGTACTTATGTGATATCGACCATAACGATAAATAAGGCACGCAGGCGCAAACGGCAAGAAAAACGGAGGCCAGAATGGCCAAGTACAAGGAATCAAAAATCACACCGTTAAGTACTCTATGGGTAAGATAAAAAGTACAAAAAAAAACATTTCTAATTATCTTTGAAGTACTGATGTGTTATCGACCAGAAAGATAAATGAGGCACGCCGGCGCAAACGGAAAGCAAAACGGAAGCCAGAATGGCCTTGTACAAGGAATCAAAAATCACACAGTTTAGTACTCTATGGGTACGAAAAAAAATACGAAAAAAACGTTTGTGATTCTCTTTGAAGTACTGATGTGATATCGAACAGAACGATAAATAAAGCACGCCGGCGCAAACGGCAAGCAAAACGGAGGCCAGAATGGCCTTGTACAAGGAATCAAAAATCACACAGTTAAGTACTCTATGGGTACGAAAAAAAGTATGAAAAAACGTTTGTAATTCTCTTTGAAGTACTGATGTTGTATCGACTAGAACGATAAATAAGGTACGCCGGTGCAAAATGCAAGCAAAACGGAGGCCAGAATGGCCTTGTAAATGGAATCAAAATTCACACCGTTAAGTAATCTATGGGTACAAAAATAAGTACGAAAAAAATGTTTGTAATTCTCTTTGAAATACTGATGTGATATCGACCAAAACGATAAATAAGTCACGCCGGCGCAAACGGCAAGCAAAACGGAGGCCAGAATGGCCTTGTACAAGGAATAAAAATCAGACAGTTAAGTACTCTATGGGTACGAAAAAAATTATGAACAAAAACGTTTGTAATTCTCTTTGAATTATTGATGTGATATCGACCGGAACGATTAATAAGGCACCCCGGCGCAAATGGCAAGCAAAACGGAGGCCAGAATGGCCTTGTACAAGGAATAATAAATCACACAGTTAAGTACTCTATGGGTACGAAAAAAAGTACGAAAAAAACATTTGTAATTCTCTTTGAAGTACTATTGTGATATCGACCAGACCGATAAATAAGGCACGCCGGCACAAACGGCAAGCAAAACGGAGGCCAGAATTGCCTTGTACAAGGAATATGAAATCACACAGTTAAGTACTCTATGGGTACAAAAAAAAGTACGAAAAAAATGTTTGTAATTCTCGTTGAAATACTGACGTGATATCGACCAGAACGATAAATATGGCACGCCGGTGCAAACGGCAAGCAAAACGGAGGCCCGAATGGTCTTGTACAAGGAATCAAAAATCATACAGTTAAGTACTCTGTGGGTAAGAAAAAAAGTACGAAAAAAACGTTTGTAATTCTCTTTGAAGTACTGATGTGATATTGACCAGAACGATAAATAAGGCATGCCGGCGCAAACGGCAAGCAAAAGGGAGGCCAGAATGGCCTTGTAGAAGGAATCAAAAATCACACAGTTCCTCTATAGGTACGAAAAAATTACAAAAAAAACATTTGTAATTCTCTTTGAAGTACTGATGTGATATCGACCCGAACTATAAATAAGGCATGCCGGCGCAAACGGCAAGCAAAACGGAGGCCAGAATGGCCTTGTACAAGGAATCAAAAATCACACAGTTAAGTACTCTATGGGTACGAAAAAAGTATGAAAAAAACATTTGTAATTCTCTTTGAAGTACTGATGTGATATCGACCAGAACGATAAATAAGGCACGCCGGCGCAAACGGCAAGCAAAAGGGAGGCTAGAATGGCCTTGTATAAGGAATCAAAAATCAAACAGTTATGTACTCTATAGGTACAAAAAAGTACAAATAAAAAACGTTTGTAATTCTCTTTGAATTACTGATGTGATATCGACCAGAACGATAAATAAGACACGCTGGCGTAAACGGCAAGAAAAACGGAGGCCAGAATGTCCTTGTACAAGGAATCAAAAATCACACTGTTAAATACTCTATGGGTACAAAACAAAGTACGAAAAAAAAAGTTTGTAATTCTCATTGAAGTACTGATGTGTTATCGACCAGAATGATAAATAAGGCACGCCGGCGCAAACGGCAAGCAAAACGGAGGCCAGAATGGCCTTGTACAAGGAAACAAAAATCACACCGTTAAGTACTCTATGGTTACAAAAAAGAGTACGAAAAAAAAGTTTGTAATTCTCTTTGAAGTACTAATGTTATATCGACCAGAACTATAAATAAGGTATGCCGGCGCAAACGGCAAGCAAAACGGAGGCACAAGGAATCAAAAATCACAAAGTTAAGTACTCTATGGGTACGAAAAAAAGTACGAAAAAAACGTTTGTAATTCTGTTTGAAGTACTGATGTGATATCGACCAGAACGATAAATAAGGCACGCAGGCACAACGGCAAGCAAAATGGATGATAGAATGGCCTTGTACCAGGAATCAAAAATCACAAAGTTAAGTACTCTATGGGTACGAAAAAAAATGTTTGTAATTCTCTTTGAAGTACATATGTGGTATCGACCAGAACGATAAATAAGTTACGCCGGCACAAACGGCAAGCAAAACGGAGGTCAGAATGGCCTTGTACAAGGAATCAAAAATCACACTGTTAAGTACTCTATGGGTACAAAACAAAGTACATAAAACAAGTTTGTACTTCTCGTTGAAGTACGGATGTGTTATCGACCAGAACGATAAATAAGGCATGCCGGCGGAAACGTCAAGCAAAACCGAGGCCAGAATGGCCTTGTACAAGGAATCAAAAATCACACCGTTAAGTACTCTATGGGTACAAAAAAAAGCACGAAAAAAAATATTTGTAATTCTCTTTGAAATACTGACGTGATATCGACCAGAACGATAAATAAGGCACGCCGGCCAAATGGCAAGCAAAACGGAGGCCAGAATGGCCTTGCATAAGGTATCAAAAATCACACCGTTAAATACTCTTTGGGTACAAAAAAAAGTACGAAAAAATGATTGTAATTCTCTTTGAAGTACTTACGTGATATCGACCAGAACGATAAATAAGGCACGCCGGCGCAAACGGCAAGCAAAACGGAGGCCAGAATGGCCTTGTACAAGGAATCAAATATCACACAGTTAGGTAGTCTATGGGTACGAAAAAAAGTACGAAATAAAACATTTGTAATTCTCTTTGAAGTACTGATGTGATATCGACCAGAACGATAAATAAGGCACGCCGGCGCAAACGGCAAGCAAAACGAAGGCCATAATGGCCTTGTACAAGGAATCAAAAATCACACAGTTAAGTACTCTATAGGTACGAAAAAAGTACGAAAAATCGTTTGTAATTCTCTTTGAAGTACTTATGTGATATTGACCAGAATGATAAATAAGGCACGCCGGCGTAAACGGCAAGAAAAACGGAGGCCAGAATGGCCTTGTACTAGGAATCAAAAATCACACATTTAAGTACTCTATGGGTACGAAAAAAGTATGAAAAAAAACATTTGTAATTCTCATTGAAGTACTGATGTGTTATCGACCAGAACGATAAATAAGGTACGCCGGCGCAAACAGCAAGCAAAACGGAGGTCAGAATGGCCTTGTACAAGGAATCAATAATCACACCGTTAAGTACTCTATTGGTACAAAACATTGTACGAAAAAAAACGCTTGTAATTCTCATTGAAGCACTGATGTGTTATCGACCAAAATGATAAATAAGGCACACCGGCGCAAACGGCAAGCAAAACGGAGGCCAGAATGGCCTTGTATAAGGAATCAAAAATCACACCTTTAACTACTCTATGGGTACAAAAAAGAGTACGAAAAAAAACGTTTGTAATTCTTTTTGAAGTACTGATGTGATATCGACCAGAACTATAAATAAGGCATGCCGGCACAAACGGCAAGCAAAATGGAGGCCAGAATGGCCTTGTACAAGTAATCAAAAATCACACAGTTAAGTACTCTATAGGTATGAAAAAAGTATGAAAAATCGTTTGTAATTCTCTTTGAAGTACTGATGTGATATCGACCAGAATGATAAATAAGGCACGCCGGCTTAAACGGCAAGCAAAACGGAGGCCAGAATGGCCTTGTACTAGGAATCAAAAATCACACATTTAAGTACTTTACGGGTACGAAAAATAGTATGAAAAAAACTTTTGTAATTCTCATTGAAGTAATGATGTGGTATCGACCAGAATGATAAATAAGGTACGCCGGCACAAACGGCAAGCAAAACGGAGGTCAGACTGGCCATGTACAAAGAATCAAAAATCACACCGTTAAGTACTCTATTGGTACAAAACATTGTACGAATAAAAAACGCTTGTAATTCTCATTGAAGCACTACTGTGTTATCGACCAGAATGATAAATAAGGCACGCCAGCACAAACGGCAAGCAAAACGGAGGCCAGAATGGACTTGTATAAGGAATCAAAAATCACACAGTTAAGTACTCTATGGGTACAAAAAAAAGTACAAAAAAAACGTTTGTAATTCTCTTTGAAGTACTGATGTGATATCGACCAGAATGATAAATAAGGCATGCCGACGCAAACGGCAAGCAAAACGGAGGCCAGAATGGACTTGTACAAGGAATCAAAAATCACACAGTTAAGTACTCAATAGGTACGAAAAAATTATGGAAAAAAACGTTTGTAATTCTCTTTGAAGTACTGATGTGATATCGACCAGAATGATAAATAAGGCACGCCGGCGTAAATGGCAAGCAAAACGGAGGCCAGAATGGCCTTGTACTAGGAATCAAAAATCACACAGTTAAGTACTCTATGGGTACGAAAAAAAGTACGAAAAAAACATTTGTAATTCACTTTGAAGTACTGATGTGGTATCGACCAGAACGATAAATAAGGTACGCCGGCGCAAACGGCAAGGAAAACGGAGGTCAGAATGGCCTTGTACAAGGAATCAAAAATCACACCGTTAAGTACTCTATTGGTACAAAACATTGTATGAAAAAAAAAAAACGCTTGTAATTCTCATTGAAGTACTGATGTGTTATCGACCAGAATGATAAATAAGGCACGCCGGCGCAAATGGCAAGCAAAACGGAGGCCAGAATGGCCTTGTATAAGGAATCAAAAATCACACCGTTAAGTACTCTATGGGTACAAAAAAGAGTACGAAAAAAAAGTTTGTAATTCTCTTTGAAGTACTGATGTGAAATCGACCAGAACGATAAATAAGGTACGCCGGTGCAAACGGCAAGAAAAATGGAGGCCAGAATGGCCTTGTACAAGGAATCAAAAATCACACAGTTAAGTACTCTATGGGTACGAAAAAAAGTACGAAAAAAAATGTTTGTAATTCTCTTTGAAGTATTGATGTGATATCGACCAGAACGATAAATAAGGCACGCCGGCGCAAACGGCAAGCAAAACGGAGGCCAGAATGGCCTTGTACAAGGAATCAAAAATCACACAGTTAAGTACTCTATGGGTACGAAAAAAAGTATGAAAAAAAACGTTTGTAATTCTCTTTGAAGTACTGATGTGATATCGACCAGAACGATAAATAAGGCACGCCGGCGCAAACGGCAAGCAAAACGGAGGCCAGAATGGCCTTGTACAAGGAATCAAAAATCACACCGTTAAGTACTCTATGGGTACGAAAAAAAGTACGAAAAAAAACATTTGTAATTCTCTTTGAAGTACTGATGTGTTATCGACCAGAACGATAAATAAGGCACGCCGGCGCAAACGGCAAGCAAAACGGAGGCCAGAATGGCCTTGTACAAGGAATCAAAAATCACACAGTTAAGTACTCTATGGGTACGAAAAAAAGTACGAAAAAAAACGTTTGTAATTCTCTTTGAAGTACTGATGTGATATCGACCAGAACGATAAATAAGGCACGCCGGCGCAAACGGCAAGCAAAACGGAGGCCAGAATGGCCTTGTACAAGGAATCAAAAATCACACAGTTAAGTACTCTATGGGTACGAAAAAAAGTTCGAAAAAAACATTTGTAATTCTCTTTAAAGTACTGATGTGATATCGACCAGAACGATAAATAAGGTACGCCGGCGCAAAAGGCAAGCAAAACGGAGGCCAGAATGGCCTTGTACAAGGAATCAAAATTCACACCGTTAAGTACTCTATGGGTACAAAAAAAGTTACGAAAAAAACGTTTGTAATTCTCTTTGAAGTACTGATGTGATATCGACCAGAACGATAAATAAGGCACGCCGGCGCAAACGGCAAGCAAAACGGAGGCCAGAATCACACCGTTAAGTACTCTGTGGGTACAAAAATAAGTACGAAAAAAATGTTTGTAATTCTCTTTGAAGTACTGATGTGATATCGACCAGAACGATAAATAAGGCACGCCGGCGCAAACGGCAAGCAAAACGGAGGCCAGAATGGCCTTGTACAAGGAATCAAAAATCACACAGTTAAGTACTCTATGGGTACGAAAAAAAGTACGAAAAAACGTTTGTAATTCTCTTTGAATTACTGATGTGATATCGACCAGAACGATAAATAAGTCACCCGGCGCAAATGACAAGCAAAACGGAGGCCAGAATGGCCTTGTACAAGGAATCAAAAATCACACAGTTAAGTACTCTATGTACGAAAAAAGTATGAAAAAACGTTTGTAATTCTCTTTGAAGTACTATTGTGATATCGACCGGAACGATAAATAAGGCACGCCGGCACAACGGCAAGCAAAAGCGGAGGCAGAATGGCCTTGTACAAGAATATAAAATCACACAGTTAAGTACTCTATGGGTACAAAAAAAACGAAAAAAATGTTTGTAATTCTCTTTGAAATCTTGATGTGATATCGACCGAAGCGATAAATAAGGCACGCCGGCATAAGCGGCAAGCAAAGCGGAGGCAGAATGGCCTTGTACAAGAATCAAAAATCACACGTTAAGTACTCTATGGGTACGAAAAAATTACAAAAAAAACATTTGTAATTCTCTTTGAAATCTTGATGTGATATCGACGGAACTATAAATAAGGCATGCCGCGCATAAGCGGCAAGCAAAACGGAGGCTGAATGGCCTTGTACAAGGAATCAAAAATCACACATTAAGTACTCTATGGGTACGAAAAAAAGTACGAAAAAAACGTTTGTAATTCTCTTTGAAGTACTGATGTGATATCGACCAGAACGATAAATAAGGCACGCCGGCGCAAACGGCAAGCAAAACGGAGGCCAGAATGGCCTTGTACAAGGAATCAAAAATCACACAGTTAAGTACTCTATGGGTACGAAAAAAAGTACGAAAAAAAACGTTTGTAATTCTCTTTGAAGTACTGATGTGATATCGACCAGAACGATAAATAAGGCACGCCGGCGTAAGCGGCAAGAAAAACGGAGGCCAGAATGGCCTTGTACAAGGAATCAAAAATCACACAGTTAAGTACTCTATGGGTACGAAAAAAAGTACGAAAAAAACGTTTGTAATTCTCTTTGAAGTACTGATGTGATATCGACCAGAACGATAAATAAGGCACGCCGGCGCAAACGGCAAGCAAAACGGAGGCCAGAATGGCCTTGTACAAGGAATCAAAAATCACACAGTTAAGTACTCTATGGGTACGAAAAAAAGTATGAAAAAAAACGTTTGTAATTCTCTTTGAAGTACTGATGTGATATCGACCAGAACGATAAATAAGGCACGCCGGCGCAAACGGCAAGCAAAACGGAGGCCAGAATGGCCTTGTACAAGGAATCAAAAATCACACAGTTAAGTACTCTATGGGTACGAAAAAAAGTACAAAAAAAACGTTTGTAATTCTCTTTGAAGTACTGATGTGATATCGACCAGAACGATAAATAAGGCACGCCGGCGCAAACGGCAAGCAAAACGGAGGCCAGAATGGCCTTGTACAAGGAATCAAAAATCACACAGTTAAGTACTCTATAGGTACGAAAAAAGTACGAAAAATCGTTTGTAATTCTCTTTGAAGTACTGATGTGATATCGACCAGAACGATAAATAAGGCACGCCGGCGTAAACGGCAAGCTAAACGGAGGCCAGAATGGCCTTGTACAAGGAATCAAAAATCACACATTTAAGTACTCTATGGGTACGAAAAAAAGTACGAAAAAAAACATTTGTAATTCTCATTGAAGTACTGATGTGGTATCGACCAGAACGATAAATAAGGTACGCCGGCGCAAACAGCAAGCAAAACGGAGGTCAGAATGGCCTTGTACAAGGAATCAAAAATCACACCGTTAAGTACTCTATTGGTACAAAACATTGTATGAAAAAAAACGCTTTTAATTCTCATTGAAGCACTGATGTGTTATCGACCAGAATGATAAATAAGGCACACCGGCGCAAACGGCACGCAAAACGGAGGCCAGAATGGCCTTGTATAAGGAATCAAAAATCACACCTTTAAGTACAAAAAAGAGTACAAAAAAAACGTTTGTAATTCTTTTAGAAGTACTGATGTGATATCGACCAGAACTATAAATAAGGCATGCCGGCGCAAACGGCAAGCAAAATCGAGGCCAGAATGGCCTTGTACAAGGAATCAAAAATCACACAGTTATGTACTCTATAGGTACGAAAAAAGTATGAAAAATCGTTTGTAATTCTCTTTGAAGTACTGATGTGATATCGACCAGAATGATAAATAAGGCACGCCGGCGTAAACGGCAACCAAAACGGAGGCCAGAATGGCCTTGTACTAGGAATCAAAAATCACACATTTAAGTACTCTATGGGTACAAAAAAAACGAAAAAAAAACATTTGTAAGTCTCATTGAAGTACTGATGTGGTATCGACCAGAACGATAAATAAGGTACGCCGGCGCAAACGGCAAGCAAAACGGAGGTCAGAATGGCCTTCTACAAGGAATCAAAAATCACACCGTTAAGTACTCTATTGGTACAAAACATTGTACGAAAAAAAAATGCTTGTAATTCTCATTGAAGCACTGATGTGTTATCGACCAGAATGATAAATAAGGCACACCGGCGCAAACGGCAAGCAAAACGGAGGCCAGAATGGCCTTGTATAAGGAATCAAAAATCACACCTTTAAGTACTCTATTGATACAAAAAAGAGTACGAAAAAAAACGTTTGTAATTCTTTTTGAAGTACTGATGTGATATCGACCAGAACTATAAATAAGGCATGCCAGCGCAAACGGAAAGCAAAATGGCGGCCATAATGGCCTTGTACAAGGAATCAAAAATCACACAGCAAAGTACTCTATGGGTACGAAAAAAAGTATGAAAAAAAGTTTGTAATTCTCTTTCAAGTAATGATGTGATATCGACCAGAACGATAAATAAGGCACGCCGGCGCAAACGGCAAGCAAAAGGGAGGCCAGAATGGCGTTGTATAAGGAATCAAATATCACACAGTTAAGTACTCTATAGGTACAAAAAAGTACAAAAAAACGTTTGTAATTCTCTTTGAAGTACTGATGTGATATCGACCAGAACGATAAATAAGACACGCTGGCGTAAACGGCAAGAAAAACGGAGGACAGAATGTCCTTGTACAAGGAATCAAAAATCACACCGTTAAATACTCTAGGGTACAAAAAAAAAGTACGAAAAAAAACTTTTGTAATTCTCATTGAAGTACTGATGTGTTATTGACCAGAACGATAAATAAGGCACGCCGGCGCAAACGGCAAGCAAAACGGAGGCCAGAATGGCCTTGTACAAGGAATCAAAAATCACACCGTTAAGTACTCTATGGGTACGAAAAAAGTACGAAAAAAACGTTTGTAATTCTTTTTGAAGTACTGATGTGATATCGACCAGAACGATAAATAAGGAACGCCGGTGCAACGGCAAGCAAAACGGATGAGAGAATGGCCTTGTACAAGGAATCAAAAATCACACTGTTAAGTACTCTATGGGTACGAAAAAAAATTGTAATTCTCTTTGAAGTACTGATGTGGTATTGACCAGAACGATAAATATTAAGCCGGCGAATGGCCTTGTACAAGGAATCAAAAATCACACCGTTAAGTACTCTATGGGTACAAAACAAAGTGCGTAAAACAAATTTGTACTTCTCATTGAAGTACGGATGTGTTATCGACCAGAACGATAAATAAGGCATGCCGGCTGAAACATCAAGCAAAACCGAGGCCAGAATGGCCTTGTACAAGGAATCAAAAATCACACCGTTAAGTACTCTATGGGTACAAAAAAAAAAGTATGAAAAAAAATGTTTGTAATTCTCTTTGAAATACGGTGGTGATATCGACCAGAACGATAAATAAGGCACGCCAGCACAAATGGCAAGCAAAACGTAGGCCAGAATGGCCTTGTATAAGGTATCAAAAATCACACCGTTAAATACTCTATGTGTACAAAAAAAAGTACGAAAAAAAATGTTTGTAATTCTCTTTGAAGTACTGACGTGATATCCACCAGAACGATAAATAAGGCACGCCGGCGCAAACGGCAAGCAAAACGGAGGCCAGAATGGCCTTGTACAAGGAATCAAAAATCACACAGTTAAGTACTCTATGGGTACGAAAAAAGTATGAAAAAACGTTTGTAATTCTCTTTGAAATACTGATGTGATATCGACCAGAATGATAAATAAGGCACGCCGGCTTAAACGGCAAGCAAAACGGAGGCCAGAATGGCCTTGTACAAGGAATCAAAAATCACACAGTTAAGTACTCTATGGGTACGAAAAATAGTACGAAAAAAACTTTTGTAATTCTCTTTGAAGTAATGATGTGATATCGACCAGAATGATAAATAAGGCACGCCGGCACAAACGGCAAGCAAAACGGAGGCCAGAATGGCCTTGTACAAGGAATCAAAAATCACACCGTTAAGTACTCTATGGGTACAAAAAATAGTACGAAAAAAAACGTTTGTAATTCTCTTTGAAGTACTGATGTGATATCGACCAGAATGATAAATAAGGCACGCCAGCACAAACGGCAAGCAAAACGGAGGCCAGAATGGCCTTGTATAAGGAATCAAAAATCACACAGTTAAGTACTCTATGGGTACAAAAAAAAGTACAAAAAAAACGTTTGTAATTCTCTTTGAAGTACTGATGTGATATCGACCAGAATGATAAATAAGGCATGCCGGCGCAAACGGCAAGCAAAACGGAGGCCAGAATGGCCTTGTACAAGGAATCAAAAATCACACAGTTAAGTACTCTATAGGTACGAAAAAAGTATGGAAAAAAACGTTTGTAATTCTCTTTGAAGTACTGATGTGATATCGACCAGAATGATAAATAAGGCACGCCGGCGTAAATGGCAAGCAAAACGGAGGCCAGAATGGCCTTGTACAAGGAATCAAAAATCACACAGTTAAGTACTCTATGGGTACGAAAAAAAGTACGAAAAAAAACATTTGTAATCTTGATGTGGTATCGACCAGAACGATAAATAAGGCACGCCGAAACGGCAAGCAAAACGGAGGTCAGAATGGCCTTGTACAAGGAATCAAAAATCACACCGTTAAGTACTCTATTGGTACAAAACATTGTACGAAAAAAAACGCTTGTAATTCTCATTGAAGTACTGATGTGTTATCGACCAGAATGATAAATAAGGCACGCCGGCGCAAACGGCAAGCAAAACGGAGGCCAGAATGGCCTTGTATAAGGAATCAAAAATCACACCGTTAAGTACTCTATGGGTACAAAAAAGAGTACGAAAAAAAACGTTTGTAATTCTCTTTGAAGTACTGATGTGATATCGACCAGAACGATAAATAAGGTACGCCGGCGCAAACGGCAAGCAAAACGGAGGCCAGAGTGGCCTTGTACAAGGAATCAAAAATCACACAGTTAAGTACTCTATGGGTACAAAAAAAACATTTGTAATTCTCTTTGAAGTACTGATGTGATATCGACCAGAACGATAAATAAGGCACGCCGGCGCAAACGGCAAGCAAAACGGAGGCCAGAATGGCCTTGTACAAGGAATCAAAAATCACACAGTTAAGTACTCTATGGGTACGAAAAAAAGTATGAAAAAAAATGTTTGTAATTCTCTTTGAAGTACTGATGTGATATCGACCAGAACGATAAATAAGGCACGCGGTATAAGCGGCAAGCAAAGCGGAGGCCAAAATGGCCTTGTACAAGGAATCAAAAATCACATAGTTAAGTACTCTATGGGTACGAAAAAATCTGAAAAAAATGTTTGTAATTCTCTTTGAAGTATTGATGTGATATCGACGAGCGATAAATAAGGCCCGTATAAGCGGCAAACAAAGCGGAGGCGAATGGCCTTGTTCAAGGAATCAAAAATCACACGTTAAGTACTCTATGGGAGCGAAAAAAGTTTGTAATTCTCTTTGAAGTACTTATGTGATATCGACCATAACGATAAATAAGGCACGCCGGCGCAAACGGCAAGCAAAACGGAGGCCAGAATGGCCTTGTACAAGGAATCAAAAATCACACCGTTAAGTACTCTATGGGTAAGATAAAAAGTACGAAAAAAACAATTGTAATTATCTTTGAAGTACTGATGTGGTATTGACCAGAACGATAAATAAGGTATGCCGGCGCAAACGGCAAGCAAAACGGAGGTCAGAATGGCCTTGTACAAGGAATCAAAAATCACACCGTTAAGTACTCTATGGGTACAAAGCAAAGTACGAAAAAAATGTTTGTAATTCTCATTAAAGTAATGATGTGTTATCGACCAGAACGATATATAAGGCACGCCGGCGCAAACGTAAAGCAAAACGGAAGCCAGAATGGCCTTGTACAAGGAATCAAAAATCACACAGTTAAGTACTCTATGGGTAAAAAAAAAACGTTTGTAATTCTCTCTGAAGTACTGATGTGGTATCGACTAGAACGATAAATAAGGTACTCCGGCGCAAATGGCAAGCAAAACGGAGGCCAGAATGACCTAGTACATAGAATCAAAATTCACACAGTTAAGTACTCTATGGGTACGAAAAAAAGTACGAAAAAAACGTTTGTAATTCTCTTTGATGTACTGATGTGATATCGACCAAAACGATAAATAAGGCACGCCGGCGCAAACGGCAAGCAAAAGGGAGGCCAGAATGGCCTTGTATAAGGAATCAAAAATCACACAGTGAAGTACTCTATAGGTACAAAAAAAGTACATAAAAAATGTTTGTAATTCTCTTTGAAGTACTGATGTGATACCGACCAGAACGATAAATAAGACATGCAGGCGTAAACGGCAAGAAAAACGGAGGCCAGAATGTCCTTGTACAAGGAATGAAAAATCACACCGTTAAATACTCTATGGGTACAAAACAAAGTATGAAAAAAAAACGTTTGTAATTCTCATTGAAGTACTGATGTGTTATCGACCAGAACGATAAATAAGGCACGCCGGCGCAAACGGCAAGCAAAACGGAGGCCAGAATGGCCTTTGTACAAGGAATCAAAAATCACACCGTTAAGTACTCTATGGGTACAAAAAAGAGTACGAAAAAAAACGTTTGTAATTCACTTTGAAATACTGATGTGATATCGACCAGAACTATAAATAAGGCATGCCGGCGCAAACGGCAAGCAAAACGGAGGCCAGAATGGCCTTCTACAAGGAATCAAAAATCACACAATTAAGTACTCTATGGGTACGAAAAAAAGTACGAAAAAAACGTTTGTAATTCTTTTTGAAGTACTGTTGTGATATCGACCAGAACGATAAATAAAGCACGCCGGCGCAACGGCAAGAAAAACGGATGAGAGAATGGCCTTGTACAAGGAATCAAAAGTCACACAGTTAAGTACTCTATGGGTATGAAAAAAAATGTTTGTAATTCTCTTTGAAGTACTGATGTGGTATCGACCAGAACGATAAATTAGTTACGCCGGCGCAAACGGCAAGCAAAACGGAGGTCAGAATGGCCTTGTACAAGGAATCAAAAATCACACCATTAAGTACTCTATGGGTAAAAAACAAAGTACGTAAAACAAGTTTGTACTTCTCATTGAAGTACGGATGTGTTATCGACCAGAACGATAAATAAGGCATGCCGGCGGAAACGTCAATTAAAACCGAGGCCAGAATGGCCTTGTACAAGGAATCAAAAATCACACCGTTAAGTACTCTATGGGTACAAAAAAAAAGTACGAAAAAAATGTTTGTAATTCTCTTTGAAATACTGACGAGATATCGACCAGAACGATAAATAAGGCATGCCGGCACAAAGGGCAAGCAAAACGGAGGCCAGAATGACCTTGTATAAGGTATCAAAAATCACACCGTTAAATACTCTACGGGTACAAAAAAGTACGAAAAAAAAAGTTTGTAATTCTCTTTGAAGTATTGACGTGATATCGACCGAGCGATAAATAAAGCGCGCCCGGTATAAAGCAAGCAAAGCGGAGGCGAATGGCCTTGTACAAGAATCAAAATTCACACGGTTAAGTACTCTATGGGTACGAAAAAAAGTACAAAAAACATTTGTAATTCTCTTTGAAATCTTGATGTGATATCGACGAGCGATAAATAAGGCCTGACGGGCAAGCGGACAAGCAAAGCGGAGGCGAATGGCCTTGTACAAGAATCAAAAATCACAGTTAAGTACTCTATGGGTATGAAAAAAAGTACGAAAAAAAATGTTTGTAATTCTCTTTGAAGTATTGATGTGATATCGACCAGAACGATAAATAAGGTCCGCCGGCGCGAACGGCAAGGAAAACGGAGGCCAGAATGGCCTTGTACAAGGAATCAAAAATCACACAGTTAAGTACTCCATGCGAACGAAAAAAAATATGAAAAAAACGTTTGTAATTCTCTTTGAAATACTTATGTGATATCGACCATAACGATAAATAGGGCACGCCGGCGCAAACGGCAAGCAAAACGGAGGCCAGAATGGCCTTGTACAAAGAATCAAAAATCACACCGTTAAGTACTCTATGGGTAAGATAAAAAGTATGAAAAAAAACATTTGTAATTATCTTTAAAGTACTGATGTGGTTTTGACCAGAACGATAAATAAGGTACGCCGGCGCAAACGGCAAGCAAAACGGAGGTCAGAATGGCCTTGTACAAGGAATCAAAAATCACACCGTTAAGTACTCTATGGCTACAAAACAAAATACGAAAAAAACGTTTGTAATTCTCATTAAAGTACTGATGTGTTATCGACCAGAACTATATATAAGGCACGCCGGCGCAAACGGAAAGCAAAACGGAAGCCAGAATGGCCTTTACATGGAATCAAAAATCACACAGTTAAGTACTCAATGGGTACGAAAAAAAGTACGAAAAAAAATGTTTGTAATTCTCTTTGAAGTACTTATGTGGTATCGACTAGAACGATAAATAATGTACTTCGACGCAAACGGCAAGCAAAACGGAGGCCAGAATGGCCTTGTACATGGAATCAAAATTCACACTGTTAAGTACTCCATGGGTACAAAAAAAGTAACCAAAAAAAAGGTTTGTAATTCTCTTTGAAGTACTGATGTGATATCGACCAGAACGATAAATAAGGAAACCCGGCGCAAACGGGAAGCAAAATGGAGGCCAGAATCACACCGTTAAGTACTCTGTAGGTACAAAAATAAGTACGAAAAAAAATGTTTGTAATTATCTTTGAAGTACTGATGTGATATCGACCAGAACGATAAATAAGGCACGCCGGCGCAAATTGCAAGCAAAACGGAGGCCAGAATGGCCTTGTACAATGAATCAAAAATCACACAGTTAAGTACTCTATGGGTACGATAAAAAGTATGAACAAAAACGTTTGTAATTCTTTTTGAATTACTGATGTGATATCGACCAGAACGATAAATAAGTCGCGCCGGCAAAAATGGCAAGCAAAACGGAGGCCAGAATGGCTTTGTACAAGGAATCAAAAATCACACAGTTAAGTACTCTATGGGTACAAAAAAAACGTTTGTAATTCTCTTTGAAGTATTGTTGTGATATCAACCAGACCGATAAATAAGGCACGCCGGCAAAAACGGCATGCAAAACGGAGGCCAGAATGGCCTTGTACAAGGAATAAAAAATCACACAGTTAAGTACTCTATGGGTACAAAAAAAATATGAAAAAAAATGTTTGTGATTCTCTTTGAAGTACTGACGTGATATCGACCAGAATGATAAATAAGGCACGCCGGCGCAAACGGCAAGCAAAACGGAGGCTAGAATGGCCTTGTACAAGGAATCAAAAATCACACAGTTAAGTACTCTATGGGTACGAAAAAAAGTACGAAAAAAAACATTTGTAATTCTCTTTGAAGTACTGATGTGATATCGACCAGAACGATAAATAAGGCACGCCGGCACAAACGGCAAGCAAAACGGAGGCCAGAATGGCCTTGTACAAGGAATCAAATATCACACAGTTAAAGTACTCTATAGGTACGAAAAAAAGTACGAAAAAAAGGTTTGCAATTCTCTTTGAATTACTGATGTGATATCGACCAGAACGATAAATAAGGCACGCCGGCACAAACGGCAAGCAAAACGGAGGCCAGAATGGCCTTGTACAAGGAATCAAAAATCACACAGTTAAGTACTCTATGGGTACGAAAAAAAGTACGAAAAAAAAAGTTTGTAATTCTCTTTGAAGTACTGATGTGATATCGACCAGAACGATAAATAAGGCACGCCGGCGCAAACGGCAAGCAAAACGGAGGCCAGAATGGCCTTGTACAAGGAATCAAAAATCACACCGTTAAGTACTCTATGGGTACAAAACAAAGTACGAAAAAAAACGTTTGTAATTCTCTTTGAAGAACTGATGTGATATCGACCATAACGATAAATAAGGCACGCCGGCGCAAACGGCAAGCAAAACGGAGGCCAGAATGGCCTTGTACAAGGAATCAAAAATCACACAGTTAAGTACTCTATGGGTACGAAAAAAAGTCTGAAAAAAACATTTGTAATTCTCTTTGAATTACTGATGTGATATCGACCAGAACGATAAATAAGGCACGCCGGCACAAACGGCAAGCAAAACGGAGGCCAGAATGGCCTTGTACAAGGAATCAAAAATCACACAGTTAAGTACTCTATGGGTACGAAAAAAAGTACGAAAAAAATGTTTGTAATTCTCTTTGAAGTATTGATGTGATATCGACCAGAACGATAATTAAGGCACGCCGGCGCAAACGGCAAGCAAAACGGAGACCAGAATGGCCTTGTACAAGGAATCAAAAATCACACAGTTAAGTACTCTATGGGTACGAAAAAAGTACGAAAAAAACGTTTGTAATTCTCTTTCAAGTACTATTGTGATATCGACCAGACCGATAAATAAGGCACGCCGGCACAAACGGCAAGCAAAACGGAGGCCAGATTGGCCTTGTACAAGGAATAAGAAATCACACAGTTAAGTACCTATGGGTACAAAAAAACGTACGAAAAAAATGTCTATAATTCTCTTTGAAATACTGACGTGATATCGACCAGAACTATAAATAAGGCACGCCGGCGCAAACGGCAAGCAAAACGGAGGCCAGAATGGTCTTGTACAAGGAATCAAAAATCACGATTAAGTACTCTATGGGTACGAAAAAAGTCTGAAAAAATGTTTGTAATTCTCTTTGAAATCTTGATGTGATATCGACGAACGATAAATAAAGGCATGCCGGTATAAGCGGCAAGCAAAGGAGGCAGAATGGCCTTGTATAAGTAATCAAAAATCACACAGTTAAGTACTCTATAGGTACAAAAAAAAGTACAAAAAACGTTTGTAATTCTCTTTGAAGTACTGATGTGATATCGACCAGAACGATAAATAATACACGCTGGCGTAAACGGCAAGAAAAACGGAGGCCAGAATGTCCTTGTACAAGGAATCAAAAATCACACCGTTAAATACTCTATGGGTAGAAAACAAAGTATGAAAAAAAAACGTTTGTAATTCTCATTGAAGTACTGATGTGTTATCGACCAGAACGATAAATAAGGCACGCCGGCGCAAACGGCAAGCAAAACGGAGGCCAGAATGGCCTTGTACAAGTAATCAAAAATCATACCGTTAACTACTCTATGGGTACAAAAAAGAGGACGAAAGAAAACGTTTGTAATTCTCTTTGAAGTACTCATGTGATATCGACCAGAACTATAAATAAGGCATGCCGGCGCAAACGGCAAGCAAAACGGAGGCCAGAATGGCCTTGTACAAGGAATCAAAAATCACACAGTTAAGTACTCTATGGGTACGAAAAAAGTACGAAAAAATTGTTTGTAATTGTTTTTGAAGTACTGATGTGATATCGACCAGAACGATAAATAAGGCACGCCGGCGCAACGGCAAGCAAAATGGAGGCATAATGGCCTTGTACAAGGAATCAAAAATCACATAGTTAAGTACTCTATATGTACGAAAAAAATGTTTGTACTTCTCTTTGAAGTACTGATGTGGTATCGACCAGAATGATAAATAAGTTACGCCGGCACAAACGGCAAGCAAAACGGATGTCAGAATAACCTTGTACAAGGAATTAAAAATCACACCGTTAAGTACTCTATGGGTACAAAACAAAGTACGTAAAACAAGTTTGTACTTCTCATTGAAGTACGGATGTGTTATCGACCAGAACGATAAATAAGGCATGCCGGCGGAAACGTCAAGCAAAACCGAGGACAGAATGGCCTTGTACAAGGAATCAAAAATCACACCGTTATGTACTCTATGGGTACAAAAAAAATTACGAAAAAAAATGTTTGTAATTCTCTTTGGAGTAATAATGTGATATCGACCAGAAAAATAAACAAGGCACGCCTGCGCAAACGGCAAGCAAAACGGAGGCCAGAATGGCCTTGTACAAGGAATCAAAAATCAGACAGTTAAGTACTCTATGGGTATGAAAAAAAGTATGAACAAAAACGTTTGTAATTCTCTTTGAATTACTGATGTGATATCGACCAGAACGATAAATAAAGCACGCCGGCGCAAATGGCAAGCAAAAAGGAGGCCAGAATGGCCTTGTACAAGGAATCAAAAATCACACAGTTAAGTACTCTATGGGTATGAAAAAAGTACGGAAAAAAACGTTTGTAATTCTCTTTGAAGTACTGATGTGATATCGACCGAACGATAAATAAGACCGCATAAGCGGCAAGCAAAACGGAGGCGAATGGCCTTGTACAAGGAATCAAAAATCACAGTTAAGTACTCTATGGGTACAAAAAAGTCTGAAAAAAATGTTTGTAATTCTCTTTGAAATCTTGATGTGATATCGACCAGAACGATAAATAAGGCACGCCGGCACAAGCGGCAAGCAAAACGGAGGCCAGAATGGCCTTGTACAAGTAATCAAAAATCACACAGTTAAGTACTCTATGGGTACGAAAAAAAGTACGAAAAAAAACGTTTGTAATTCTCTTTGAAGTACTGATGTGATATCGACCAGAACGATAAATAAGGCACGCCGGCGCAAACGGCAAGCAAAACGGAGGCCAGAATGGCCTTGTACAAGGAATCAAAAATCACACAGTTAAATACTCTATGGGTACGAAAAAAAGTATGAAAAAAAGTTTGTAATTCTCTTTGAAGTACTGATGTGATATCGACCAGAACGATAAATAAGGCACGCCGGCGCAAACGGCAAGCAAAACGGAGGCCAGAATGGCCTTGTACAAGGAATCAAAAATCACACAGTTAAGTACTCTATGGGTACAAAAAAAAGTACGAAAAAAAACGTTTGTAATTCTCTTTGAAGTACTGATGTGATATCGACCAGAACTATAAATAAGGCATGCCGGCGCAAACGGCAAGCAAAACGGAGGCCATAATGGCCTTGTACAAGGAATCAAAAATCACATAGTTAAGTACTCTATGGGTACGAAAAAAAAAAATGTTTGTAATTCTTTTTGAAGTACTGATGTTATATCGACCAGAACGATAAATAAGGCACGCCGGCGCAACGGCAAGCAAAATGGAGGCATAATGGCCTTGTACAAGGAATCAAAAATCACATAGTTAAGTACTCTATATGTACGAAAAAAATGTTTGTAATTCTCTTTGAAGTACTGATGTGGTATCGACCAGAACGATAAATAAGTTACGCCGGCGCAAACGGCAAGCAAAACGGAGGTCAGAATGGCCTTGTACAAGGAATTAAAAATCACACCGTTAAGTACTCTATGGGTACAAAACAAAGTACGTAAAACATGTTTGTACTTCTCATTGAAGTACGCATGTGTTATCGACCAGAACGATAAATAAGGCATGCCGGCGGAAACGTCAAGCAAAACCGAGGACAGAATGGCCTTGTACAAGGAATCAAAAATCACACTGTTATGTACTCTATGGGTACAAAAAAAATTACGAAAAAAAATGTTTGTAGTTCTCTTTGAAGTAATAATGTGATATCGACCAGAAAAATAAACAAGGCACGCCTGCGCAAATGGCAAGCAAAACGGAGGCCAAAATGGCCTTGTACAAGGAATCAAAAATCAGACAGTTAAGTACTCTATGGGTATGAAAAAAAAGTATGAACAAAAACGTTTGTAATTCTCTTTGAATTACTGATGTGATATCGACCAGAACGATAAATAAAGCACGCCGGCGCAAATGGCAAGCAAAACGGAGGCCAGAATGGCCTTGTACAAGGAATCAAAAATCACACAGTTAAGTACTCTATGGGTATGAAAAAAGTACGGAAAACAACGTTTGTAATTCTCTTTGATGTACTATTGTGATATCGACCAGACCGATAAATAAGGCACGCCGGCACAAACGGCGAGCAAAACGGAGGCCAGATTGGCCTTGTACAAGGAATAAGAAATCACACAGTTAAGTACTCTATGGGAACAATAAAAAGTATGAAAAAAATGTCTGTAATTCTCTTTGAAATACTGACGTGATATCGACCAGAACTATAAATAAGGCACGCCGGCGCAAACGGCAAGCAAAACGGAGGCCAGAATGGTCTTGTACAAGGAATCAAAAATCACACAGTTAAGTACTCTATGGGTACGAAAAAAAGTACGAAAAAAATGTTTGTAATTCTCTTTGAAGTACTGATGTGATATCGACCAGAACGATAAATAAGGCACGCCGGCGCAAACGGCAAGCAAAAGCGAGCCAGAATGGCCTTGTATAAGTAATCAAAAATCACACAGTTAAGTACTCTATAGGTACAAAAAAAGTACAAAAAAAACGTTTGTAATTCTCTTTGAAGTACTGATGTGATATCGACCAGAACGATAAATAATACACGCTGGCGTAAACGGTAAGAAAAACGGAGGCCAGAATGTCCTTGTACAAGGAATCAAAAATCACACCGTTAAATACTCTATGGGTACAAAGCAAAGTATGAAAAAAAAATGTTTGTAATTCTCATTGAAGTACTGATGTGTTATCGACCAGAACGATAAATAAGGCACGCCGGTGCAAACGGCAAGCAAAACGGAGGCCAGAATGGCCTTGTACAAGGAATCAAAAATCATACCGTTAAATACTCTATGGGTACAAAAAAGAGTACGAAAAAAAATGTTTGTAATTCTCTTTGAAGTACTCATGTGATATCGACCAGAACTATAAATAAGGCATGCCGGCGCAAACGGCAAGCAAAACGGAGGCCAGAATGGCCTTGTACAAGGAATCAAAAATCACACAGTTAAGTACTCTATGGGTACGAAAAAAGTACGAAAAAAATGTTTGTAATTCTTTTTGAAGTACTGATGTTATATCGACCAGAACGATAAATAAGGCACGCCGGCGCAACGGCAAGCAAAATGGAGGCATAATGGCCTTGTACAAGGAATCAAAAATCACATAGTTAAGTACTCTATATGTACGAAAAAAAAATGTTTGTAATTCTCTTTGAAGTACTGATGTGGTATCGACCAGAACGATAAATAAGTTACGCCGGCGCAAACGGCAAGCAAAACGGAGGTCAGAATGGCCTTGTACAAGGAATTAAAAATCACACCGTTAAGTACTCTATGGGTACAAAACAAAGTACGTAAAACAAGTTTGTACTTCTCATTGAAGTACGGATGTGTTATCGACCAGAACGATAAATAAGGCATGCCGGCGGAAACGTCAAGCAAAACCGAGGACAGAATGGCCTTGTACAAGGAATCAAAAATCACACCGTTATGTACTCTATGGGTACAAAAAAAATTACGAGAAAAAATGTTTGTAATTCTCTTTGAAGTAATAATGTGATATCGACCAGAAAAATAAACAAGGCACGCCTGCGCAAACGGCAAGCAAAACGGAGGCCAGAATGGCCTTGTACAAGGAATCAAAAATCAGACAGTTAAGTACTCTATGGGTATGAAAAAAAGTATGAACAAAAACGTTTGTAATTCTCTTTGAATTACTGATGTGATATCGACCAGAACGATAAATAAAGCACGCCGGCGCAAATGGCAAGCAAAACGGATGCCAGAATGGCCTTGTACAAGGAATCAAAAATCACACAGTTAAGTACTCTATGGGTATGAAAAAAGTACCGAAAAAAACGTTTGTATTTCTCTTTGAAGTACTATTGTGATATCGACCAGACCGATAAATAAGGCACGCCGGCACAAACGGCAAGCAAAACGGAGGCCAGAATGGCCTTGTACAAGGAATCAAAAATCACACAGTTAAGTACTCTATGGGTACAAAAAAAAGTACGAAAAAAATGTTTGTAATTCTCTTTGAAATACTGATGTGATATCGACCAGAACGATAAATAAGGCACGCCGGCGCAAACGGCAAGCAAAACGGAGGCCAGAATGGTCTTGTACAAGGAATCAAAAATCACACAGTTAAGTACTCTATGGGTACGAAAAAAAGTATGAAAAAAATGTTTGTAATTCTCTTTGAAGTACTGATGTGATATCGACCAGAACGATAAATAAGGCACGCCGGCGCAAACGGCAAGCAAAAGGGAGGCCAGAATGGCCTTGTATAAGTAATCAAAAATCACACAGTTTAGTACTCTATGGGTACAAAAAAAGTACAAAAAAATGTTTGTAATTCTCTTTGAAGTACTGATGTGATATCGACCAGAACGATAAATAAGACACGCTGGCGTAAACGGCAAGAAACACGGAGGCCAGAATGTCCTTGTACAAGGAATCAAAAATCACACCGTTAAATACTCTATGGGTACAAAACAAAGTACGAAAAAAAACGTTTGTAATTCTCATTGAAGTAATGATGTGTTATCGACCAGAACGATAAATAAGGCACGCCGGCGCAAACGGCAAGCAAAACGGAGGCCAGAATGGCCTTGTACAAGGAATCAAAAATCACACCGTTAAGTACTCTATGGGTACAAAAAAGTGTACGAAAAAAAACGTTTGTAATTCTCTTTGAAGTACTGATGTGATATCGACCAGAACGATAAATAAGGCATGCCGGCGCAAACGGCAAGCAAAACGGAGGCCAGAATGGCCTTGTACAAGGAATCAAAAATCACACTGTTAAGTACTCTATGGGTACGAAAAAAGTACGAAAAAAACGTTTGTAATTCTTTTTGAAGTACTGATGTGATATCGACCAGAACGATAAATTGGGCACGCCGGCGCAACGGCAAGCAAAACGGAGGCAGAATGGCCATGTACAAGGAATCAAAAATCACACAGTTAAGTACTCTATATGTACGAAAAAAATGTTTCTAATTCTAAGTGAAGTACTGATGTGGTATGGACCAGAACGATAAATAAGTTACGCCGGCGCAAATGGCAAGCAAAATGGAGGTCATAATGGCCTTGTACAAGGAATCAAAAATCACACCGTTAAGTACTCTATGGGTACAAAACAAAGTACGTAAAACAAGTTTGTACTTCTCATTGAAGTACAGATGTGTTATCGACCAGAACGATAAATAAGGCCTGCCGGCGGAAACGTCAAGCAAAACCGAGGCTAGAATGGCCTTGTACAAGGAATCAAAAATCACACCGTTATGTACTCTATGGGTACAAAAAAAATTACGAAAAAAAATGTTTGTAATTCTTTTTGAAGTAATGATGTGATATCGACCAGAACAATAAACAAGGCACGCCGGCGCAAACGGCAAGCAAAACGGAGGCCAGAATGGCCTTGTACAAGGACTCCAAAATCAGACAGTTAAGTACTCTATGGGTATGAAAAAAAAGTATGAACAAAAACGTTTGTAATTCTCTTTGAATTACTGATGTGATATCGACCAGAACGATAAATAAAGCACGCCGGCGCAAATGGCAAGCAAAACGGAGGCCAGAATGGCCTTGTACAAGAATCAAAAATCACAGTTAAGTACTCTATGGGTATGAAAAAAGTACGGAAAAAACGTTTGTAATTCTCTTTGAAGTACTATTTTGATATCGACCAGACCGATAAATAAGGCACGCCGGCACAAACGGCAAGAAAAATGGAGGCCAGATTGGCCTTGTACAAGGAATAAGAAATCACACAGTTAAGTACTCTATGGGTACAAAAAAAGTACGAAAAAAAGTTTGAAATTCTCTTTGAAATACTGACGTGATATCGACCAGAACTATAAATAAGGCACGCCGGCGCAAACGGCAAGCAAAACGGAGGCCAGAATGGTCTTGTACAAGGAATCAAAAATCACACAGTTAAGTACTCTATGGGTACGAAAAAAAGTATGAAAAAAATGTTTTTAATTCTCTTTGAAGTACTGATGTGATATTGACCAGAACAATAAATAAGGCACGCCGGCGCAAACGGCAAGCAAAATGGAGGCCAGAATGGCCTTGTATATGGAATCAAAAATCACACAGTTAAGTACTCTATAGGTACAAAAAAATTACAAAAAAAACGTTTGTAATTCTCTTTGAAGTACTGATGTGATGTCGACCAGAACGATAAATAAGACACGCTAGCGTAAACGGCAAGAAAAACGGAGGCCAGAATTTCCTTGTACAAGGAATCAAAAATCACACCGTTAAATACTTTATGGGTACAAAACAAAGTACGAAAAAAACGTTTGTAATTCTCATTGAAGTACTGATGTGTTATCGACCAGAACGATAAATAAGGCACGCCGGCGCAAACGGCAAGCAAAACGGAGGCCAGAATGGCCTTGTACAAGGAATCAAAAATCACACCGTTAAGTACTCTATGGGTACGAAAAAAAGTCTGAAAAAAGCGTTTGTAATTCTCTTTGAAATCTTGATGTGATATCGACCGGAACTATAAATAAGGCATGCCGGCATAAACGGCAAGCAAAGCGGAGGCCAGAATGGCCTTGTACAAGGAATCAAAAATCACCTTTATTAAGTACTCTATGGGTACGAAAAAGTACGAAAAAATTGTAATTCTCTTTGAAGTACTATTGTGATATCGACCAGACCGATAAATAAGGCACGCCGGCACAAACGGCAAGCAAAATGGAGGCCAGATTGGCCTTGTACAAGGAATAAGAAATCACATAGATAAGTACTCAATGGGTACAAAAAAAAGTACGAAAAAAAGTTTGTAATTCTCTTTGAAATACTGACATGATATCGACCAGAACTATATATAAGGCACGCCGGCGCAAACGGCAAGCAAAACGGAGGCCAGAATGGTCTTCTATAAGGAATCAAAAATCACACAGTTAAGTACTCTATAGGTACAAAAAAAACGTTTGTAATTCTCTTTGAAGTACTGATGTTATATCGACCAGAACGATAAATAAGACACGCTGGCGTAAACGGCAAGAAAAACGGAGGACAAAATGTCCTTGTACAAGGAATCAAAAATCACACCGTTAACTACTCTATGGGTACAAAAAAAAGTACGAAAAAAAACGTTTGTAATTCTCATTGAAGTACTGATGTGTTATCGACCAGAACGATAAATAAGGCACGCCGGCGCAAACGGCAAGCAAAACGGAGGCCAGAATGGCCTTGTACAAGGAATCAAAAATCACACAGTTAAGTACTCTATGGGTACGAAAAAAAGTACGAAAAAAAACATTTCTAATTCTCTTTGAAGTACTGATGTGATATCGACCAGAACGATAAATAAGGCACGCCGGCGCAAACGGCAAGCAAAACGGAGGCCAGAATGGCCTTGTACAAGGAATCAAAAATCACACAGTTAAGTACTCTATGGGTACGAAAAAAAGTATGAAAAAAACGTTTGTAATTCTTTTTGAAGTTCTGATGTGATATCGACCAGAACGATAAATAAGGCACGCCGGCGCAAAGGCAAGCAAAACGGATGAGAGAATGGCCTTGTACAAGAAATCGAAAATCACACAGTTAAGTAGTCTATGGGTACGAAAAAAAAATTTGTAATTCTCTTTGAAGTACTGATCTGGTATCGACCAGAACGATAAATAAGTTACGCCGGCGCAAACGGCAAGCAAAACGGAGGTCAGAATGGCCTTGTACAAGGAATCAAAAATCACACCGTTAAGTACTCTATAGGTACAAAACAATGTACGTAAAACAAGTTTGTACTTCTCATTGAAGTACGGATGTGTTATCGACCAGAACGATAAATAAGGCATGCCGGCGGAAACGTCAAGCAAAACCGAGGCCAGAATGGCCTTGTACAAGGAAACAAAAATCACACCGTTAAGTACTCTATGGGTATAAAAAAAAGTACGAAAAAAATGTTTGTAATTCTCTTTGAAATACTGACGTGATATCGACCAGAACGATAAATAAGGCACGCCGGTGCAAACGGCAAGCAAAACGGAGGCCAGAATGGCCTTGTACAAGGAATCAAAAATCACACAGTTAAGTACTCTATGGGTACAAAAAAAACATTTGTAATTCTCTTTGAAGTACTGATGTGATATCGACCAGAACGATAAATAAGGCACGCCGGAGCAAATGGCAAGCAAAACGAGGCCAGAATGGCCTTGTACAAGGAATCAAAAATCACACAGTTAAGTACTCTATAGGTACGAAAAAAGTACGAAAAAAACGTTTGTAATTCTCTTTGAAGTACTGATGTGATAACGACCAGAATGATAAATAAGGCACGCCGGCGTAAACGGCAAGCACAACAGAGGCCAGAATGGCCTTGTACTAGGAATCAAAAATCACACAGTTTAGTACTCTATGGGTACGAAAAAAAGTACGAAAAAAACATTTGTTATTCTCATTGAAGTACTTATGTGGTATCGACCAGAACGATAAATAAGGTACGCCGGCGCAAACGGCAAGCAAAACGGAGGTCAGAATGTCCTTGTACAATGAATCAAAAATCACACCGTTAAGTACTCTATTGGTACAAAACAATGTACGAAAAAAAAAAACTCTTGTAATTCTCACTGAAGCACTGATGTGTTATCGACCAGAATGATAAATATGGCACACCGGCGCAAACGGCAAGCAAAACGGAGGCCAGAATGGCCTTGTATAAGGAATCAAAAATCACACCTTTAAGTACTCTATGGGTACAAAAAAGAGTGAAAAAAACGTTTGTAATTCTCTTTGAAATCTTGATGTGATATCGACCAGAGCGATAAATAAGGCACGCCGGCATAAGCGGCAAGCAAAACGGAGGCAGAATGGCCTTGTACAAGGAATCAAAAATCACACAGTTAAGTACTCTATGGGTACGAAAAAAGTATGAAAAAATGTTTGTAATTCTCTTTGAAATCTTGATGTGATATCGACCGAACGATAAATAAGGCATGCCGGCACAAAGCAAGCAAAGCGGCAGAATGGCCTTGTACAAGGAATCAAAAATCACGATTAAGTACTCTATGGGTACGAAAAAAATCTGAAAAAACGTTTGTAATTCTCTTTGAAATCTTGATGTGATATCGACCAGAACGATAAATAAGGCACGCCGGCGCAAACGGCAAGCAAAACGGAGGCCAGAATGGCCTTGTACAAGGAATCAAAAATCACACAGTTAAGTACTCTATGGGTACGAAAAAAAGTATGAAAAAAACGTTTGTAATTCTCTTTGAATTACTGATGTGGTATCGACCAGAACGATAAATAAGGCACGCCGGCGCAAACGGCAAGCAAAACGGAGGCCAGAATGGCCTTGTACAAGGAATCAAAAATCACACAGTTAAGTACTCTATGGGTACGAAAAAAAAGTACGAAAAAAAACGTTTGTAATTCTCTTTGAAGTACTGATGTGATATCGACCAGAACGATAAATAAGGCACGCCGGCGCAAACGGCAAGCAAAACGGAGGCCAGAATGGCCTTGTACAAGGAATCAAAAATCACACAGTTAAGTACTCTATGGGTACGAAAAAAAGTACGAAAAAAAACGTTTGTAATTCTCTTTGAAGTACTGATGTGATATCGACCAGAACGATAAATAAGGCACGCCGGCGCAAACGGCAAGCAAAACGGAGGCCAGAATGGCCTTGTACAAGGAATCAAAAATCACACAGTTAAGTACTCTATGGGTACGAAAAAAAGTACGAAAAAAATGTTTGTAATTCTCTTTGAAGTACTGATGTGATATCGACCAGAACGATAAATAAGGCACGCCGGTGCAAACGGCAAGCAAAACGGAGGCCAGAATGGCCTTGTACAAGGAATCAAAAATCACACAGTTAAGTACTCTATGGGTACGAAAAAAATCTGAAAAAACGTTTGTAATTCTCTTTGAAATCTTGATGTGATATCGACCAGCGATAAATAAGGCACGCCGGTGCAAACGGCAAGCAAAACGGAGGCCAGAATGGCCTTGTACAAGGAATCAAAAATCACACAGTTAAGTACTCTATGGGTACGAAAAAAAGTACGAAAAAAAACGTTTGTAATTCTCTTTGAAGTACTGATGTGATATCGACCAGAACGATAAATAAGGCACGCCGGCGCAAACAGCAAGCAAAGCGGAGGCCAGAATGGCCATGTACAAGGAATCAAATATCACACAGTTAGGTAGTCAATGGGTACGAAAAAAAGTACGCGTTTGTAATTATCTTTGAAGTACTGATGTGATATCGACCAGAATGATAAATAAGGCACGCGGCAAGCAAGCAAAGCGGAGGCGAATGGCCTTGTACAAGAATCAAAATCACACAGTTAAGTACTCTATGGGTACGAAAAAAAGTACAAAAAACATTTGTAATTCTCTTTGAAATCTTGATGTGATATCGACGAGCGATAAATAAAGCACGCCGGTGCAAACGGCAAGCAAAACGGAGGCCAGAATGGCCTTGTACAAGGAATCAAAATTCACACAGTTAAGTACTCTATGGGTACGAACAAAAGTACAAAAAAAACATTTGTAATTCTCTTTGAAGTACTGATGTGATATCGACCAGAACGATAAATAAGGCACGCCGGGGCAAACAGCAAGCAAAACGGAGGCCAGAATGGCCTTGTACATGGAATGAAAAATCACACAGTTAAGTACTCTATAGGTACGAAAAAAGTACGAAAAAAATGTTTGTAATTCTCTTTGAAGTACTGATGTGATATCGACCAGAATGATAAATAAGGCACGCCGGCGTAAACGGCAAGGAAAACGGAGGCCATAATGGCCTTGTACTAGGAATCAAAAATCACACAGTTAAGTACTCTATGGGTACGATAAAAAGTACAAAAAAAACATTTGTAATTCTCTTTGAAGTACTGATATGGTATCCACCAGAACGATAAATAAGGTACGCCGGCGCAAACGGCAAGCAAAACGGAGGTCAGAATGGCCTTGTACAAGGAATAAAAAATCACACCGTTAAGTACTCTATTGGAACAAAACATTGTACGAAAAAAAAACGCTTGTAATTCTCATTGAAGCACTGATGTGTTATCGACCAGAATGATAAATAAGGCACGCCGGCGCAAACGGCAAGCAAAACGGAGGCCAGAATGGCCTTGTACAATGAATCAAAAATCACACAGTTAAGTACTCTATAGGTATGAAAAAATGTACGAAAAAAAATGTTTGTAATTCTCTTTGTAGTATTGATGTGACATCGACCAGAACGATAAATAAGGTCCTCCGGCGCAAACGGCAAGCAAAACGGAGGCCAGAATGGCCTTGTACAAGGAATCAAAAATCACACAGTTAAGTACTCCATGCGAACGAAAAAAAGTATGAAAAAAACGTTTGTAATTCTGTTTGAAGTACTTATGTGATATCGACCATAACGATAAATAAGGCACGCCGGCGCAAACGGCAAGCAAAACGGAGGCCAGAATGGCCTTGTACAAAGAATCAAAAATCACACCGTTAAGTACTCTATGGGTAAGATAAAAAGTATGAAAAAAAAACATTTGTAATTATCTTTGAAGTACTTATGTGGTATTGACCAGAACGATAAATAAGGTACGCCGGCGCAAACGGCAAGCAAAACGGAGGTCAGAATGGCCTTGTACAAGGAATCAAAAATCACACCGTTAAGTACTCTATGGGTACAAAACAAAGTACGAAAAAAACGTTTGTAATTCTCATTAAAGTACTGATGTGTTATCCACTAGACCGATAAATAAGGTACTCCGACGCAAACGGCAAGCAAAACGGAGGCCAGAATGGCCTTGTAAATGGAATCAAAATTCACACTGTTAAGTACTCCATGGGTACAAAAAAAGTAACCAAAAAAAAACGTTTGTAATTCTCTTTGAAGTACTGATGTGATATCGACCAGAACGATAAATAAGGAACGCCGGCGCAAACGGGAAGCAAAATGGAGGTCAGAATCACACCGTTAAGTACTCTGTAGGTACAAAAATAAGTACGAAAAAAACGTTTGTAATTCTCTTTGAAGTATTGTTGTGATATCGACCAGAACGATAAATAAGGCACGCCGGCGCAAACTGCAAGCAAAACGGAGGCCAGAATGGCCCTGTACAAGGAATCAAAAATCACACAGTTACGTACTCTATGGGTACGAAAAAAAATATGAACAAAAACGTTTGTAATTCTCTTTGAATTACTGATGTGATATCGACCAGAACGATAAATAAGTCACGCCGGCAAAAATGGCAAGCAAAACGGAGGCCAGAATGGCTTTGTACAAGGAATCAAAAATCACACAGTTAAGTACTCTATGGGTACGAAAAAAAACGTTTGTAATTCTCTTTGAAGTACTATTGTGATATCAACCAGACCGATAAATATGGCACGCCGGCAAAAACGGCAAGCAAAACGGAGGCCAGAATGGCCTTGTACAAGGAATAAAAAATCACAGAGTTAAGTACTCTATGGGTACCAAAAAAGTATGAAAAAAAATGTTTGTAATTCTCTTTGAAGTACTGACGTGATATCGACCAGAATGATAAATAAGGCACGCCGGCGCAAACGGCAAGCAAAACGGAGGCCAGAATGGCCTTGTACAAGAAATCAAAAATCACACAGTTAAGTACTCTATGGGTACGAAAAAAAGTACGAAAAAAAACTTTGTAATTCTCTTTGAAGTACTGATGTGATATCGACCAGAACGATAAATAAGGCACGCCGGCGCAAACGGCAAGCAAAATGGAGGCCAAAATGGCCTTGTACAAGGAATCAAATATCACACAGTTAAGTACTCTATGGGTACGAAAAAAAGTACGAAAAAAAACGTTTGTAATTCTCTTTGAATTACTGATGTGATATCGACCAGAACGATAAATAAGGCACGCCGGCGCAAACGGGAAGCAAAATGGAGGCCAGAATCACACCGTTAAGTACTCTATAGGTACAAAAATAAGTACGAAAAAAACGTTTGTAATTCTCTTTGAAGTATTGTTGTGATATCGACCAGAACGATAAATAAGGCACGCCGGCGCAAACGCAAGCAAAACGGAGGCCAGAATGGCCTTGTACAAGGAATCAAAAATCACGTTACGTACTCTATGGGTACGAAAAAAATATGAACAAAAACGTTTGTAATTCTCTTTGAATTCTTGATGTGATATCGACCAGAACGATAAATAAGTCACGCCGGCAAAAACGGCAAGCAAAACGGAGGCAGAATGGCCTTGTACAAGGAATCAAAAATCACAGTTAAGTACTCTATGGAGATAAAAAAACGTTTGTAATTCTCTTTGAAGTACTATTGTGATATCAACCAGACCGATAAATATGGCACGCCGGCACAAACGGCAAGCAAAACGGAGGCCAGAATGGCCTTGTACAAGGAATCAAAAATCACAGTGTTAAGTACTCTATGGGTACAAAAAAAGTATGAAAAAAAATGTTTGTAATTCTCTTTGAAGTACTGATGTGATATCGACCAGAATGATAAATAAGGCACGCCGGCGCAAACGGCAAGCAAAACGGAGGCCAGAATGGCCTTGTACAAGGAATCAAAAATCACACAGTTAAGTACTCTATGGGTACGAAAAAAAGTACGAAAATAATTTTTTGTAATTCTCTTTGAAGTACTGATGTGGTATCGACCAGAACGATAAATAAGGTACGCCGGCGCAAACGGCAAGCGAAACGGAGGTCAGAATGGCCTTGTACAAGGAATAAAAAATCACACCGTTAAGTACTATATTGGTACAAAACATTGTTCGAAAAAAAATGTTTGTAATTCTCATAGAAGTACTGATGTGTTATCGACCAGAATGATAAATACGGAACGCCGGCGCAAACGGAAAGCAAAACGGAGGCCAGAATGGCCTTGTATAAGGAATGAAAAATCACACCGTTAAGTACTCTATGGGTACAAAAAAGAGTACGAAAAAAAAACGTTTGTAATTATTTTTGAAGTACTGATGGCGCAAACGGCAAGCAAATCGGAGGCCAGAATGGCCTTGTAAAAGGAATCAAAAATCACACAGTTAAGTACTCTATGGGTATGAAAAAAAGTACGAAAAAAATGTTTGTAATTCTCTTTGAAGTATTGATGTGATATCGACCAAAACGATAAATAAGGCCCGCCGGCGCAAACAGCAAGAAAAACGGAGACCAGAATGGCCTTGTACAAGGAATCAAAAAGCACACAGTTAAGTACTCTATGGGTACGAAAAAAAGTATGAAAAAAACGATTATAATTCTCTTTGAAGTACTGATGTGGAATCGACCAGAACGATAAATAAGGCATGCCGGCGCAAACGGCAAGCAAAACGGAGGCCAGAATGGCCTTGTACAAGAAATAAAAAATCAACAGTTAAGTACTCTATGGGTACGAAAAAAAGTATGAATTTTTTTTTTGTAATTCTCTTTGAAGTACTGATGTGGTATCGACTAGAACGATAAATGAGGTACGTCGGCGCAAACGGCAAGCAAAACGGAGGCCAGAATGGCCTTGTAAATGAAATCAAAATTCACACCGTTAAGTACTCTATGGGTACAAAAAATGTTACGAAAAAAACGTTTGTAATTCTCTTTGAATTACTGATGTGATATCGACCAGAACGATAAATAAGGAACACCGGCGCAAACGGGAAGCAAAACGGAGGCCAGAATCACACCGTTAAGTACTATGTAGGTACAAAAATAAGTACAAAAAAAATGTTTGTAATTCTCTTTGAAGTAATGTTGTGATATCGACCAGAACAATAAACAAGGCACGCCGGCGCAAACGGCAAGCAAAATGGAGGCCTGAATGGCCTTGTACAAGGAATCAAAAATCAGACAGTTAAGTACTCTATGGGTACGAAAAAAAAAGTATGAACAATAACGTTTGTAATTCTCTTTGAATTACTGATGTGATATCGACCAGAACGATAAATAAGGCACGCCGGCGTAAATGGCAAGCAAAACGGAGGCCAGAATGGGCTTGTACAAGGAATCAAAAATCACACAGTTAAGTACTCTATGGGTACGAAAAAAGTACGAAAAAAACGTTTGTAATTCTCTTTGAAGTACTATTGTGATATCGACCAGACCGATAAATAAGGCATGCCGGCACAAACGGCAAGCAAAACGGAGGCCAGATTGGCCTTGTACAAGGAATAAGAAATCACACAGTTAAGTACTCTATGGGTACAAAAAAAGTACGAAAAAAATGTTTGTAATTCTCTTTGAAATACTGACGTGATATCGACCAGAACTATAAATAAGGCACGCCGGTACAAACGGCAAGCAAAGCGGAGGCAGAATGGTCTTGTACAAGGAATCAAAAATCACACAGTTAAGTACTCTATGGGTTCGAAAAAAAGTACAAAAAAAATGTTTGTAATTCTCTTTGAAGTACTGATGTGATATCGACCAGAACGATAAATAAGGCACGCCAGCGCAAACGGCAAGCAAAAGGGAGGCCAGAATGGCCTTGTATAAGTAATCAAAAATCACACAGTTAAGTACTCTATAGGTACAAAAAAGTACAAAAAAAACGTTTGTAATTCTCTTTGAAGTACTGATGTGTTATCGACCAGAACGATAAATAAGACACGCTGGCGTAAACGGCAAGAAAAACGGAGGCCAGAATGTCCATGTCCAAGGAATCAAAAATCACACCGTTAAGTACTCTATGGGTACAAAATAAAGTACGTAAAACAAGTTTGTACTTCTCATTGAAGTACGGATGTGTTATCGACCAGAACGATAAATAAGGCATGCCGGCGGAAACGTCTAGCAAAACCGAGGCTAGAATGGCCTTGTACAAGGAATCAAAAATCACACCGTTATGTATTCTATGGGTACAAAAAAAATTACGAAAAAAAATGTTTGTAATTCTCTTTGAAGTAATGATGTGATATCGACCAGAACAATAAACAAGGAACGCCGGCGCAAACGGCAAGCAAAACGGAGGCCAGAATGGCCTTGTACAAGGAATCAAAAATCAGACAGTTAAGTACTCTATGGGTACGAAAAAAAAGTATGAACAAAAACGTTTGTAATTCTCTTTGAATTACTGATGTGATATCGTCCAGAACGATAAATAAAGCACGCCGGCGCAAATGGCAAGCAAAACGGAGGCCATAATGGCCTTGTACAAGGAATCAAAAATCACACAGTTAAGTACTCTGTGGGTATGAAAAAAGTACGGAAAAAAACGTTTGTAATTCTCTTTGAAGTACTATTGTGATATCGACCAGACCGATAAATAAGGCACGCCGGCACAAACGGCAAGCAAAACGGAGGCTAGATTGGCCTTGTACAAGGAATAAGAAATCACACAGTTAAGTACTCTATGGGTTCAAAAAAAAGTACGAAAAAAAAGTGTGTAATTCTCTTTGAAATACAGACGTGATATCGACCAGAACTATAAATAAGGCACGCCGGCGCAAACGGCAAGCAAAACAGAGGCCAGAATGGTCTTGTACAAGGAATTAAAAATCACACAGTTAAGTACTCTATGGGTACGGAAAAAAGTACGAAAAAATGTTTGTAATTCTCTTTGAAGTACTGATGTGATATCGACCAGAACGATAAATAAGGCACGCCGGCGCAAACGGCAAGCAAAACGGAGGCCAGAATGGCCTTGTACAAGGAATCAAAAATCACACAGTTAAGTACTCTATGGGTACAAAAAAAAGTACGAAAAAAAACGTTTGTAATTCTCTTTGAAGTACTGATGTGATATCGACCAGAACGATAAATAAGACACGCTGGCGTAAACGGCAAGAAAAACGGAGGCCAGAATGTCCTTGTACAAGGAATCAAAAATCACACCGTTAAATACTCTATGGGTACAAAACAAAGTACGAAAAAAACGTTTGTAATTCTCTTTGAAATACTGATGTGTTATCGACCAGAACGATAAATAAGGCACGCCGGCGCAAACGGCAAGCAAAACGGAGGCCAGAATGGCCTTGTACAAGGAATCAAAAATCACACCGTTAAGTACTCTATGGGTACAAAAAAGAGTACGAAAAAAACGTTTGTAATTCTCTTTGAAATACTGATGTGATATCGACCAGAACGATAAATAAGGCACGCGGTATAAGCGGCAAGCAAAGCGGAGGCAGAATGGCCTTGTACAAGAATCAAAAATCACGATTAAGTACTCTATGGGTACGAAAAAAAGCGTTTGTAATTCTCTTTGAAGTACTGATGTGATATCGACCAGAACGATAAATAAGGCACGCCGGCGCAAACGGCAAGCAAAACGGAGGCCAGAATGGCCTTGTACAAGGAATCAAAAATCACACAGTTAAGTACTCTATGGGTACGAAAAAAAGTATGAAATAAAACGTTTGTAATTCTCTTTGAAGTACTGATGTGATATCGACCAGAACGATAAATAAGGCACGCCGGCGCAAACGGCAAGCAAAACGGAGGCCAGAATGGCCTTGTACAAGGAATCAAAAATCACACAGTTAAGTACTCTATGGGTACGAAAAAAAGTACGAAAAAAAACTTTTGTAATTCTCTTTGAAGTACTGATGTGTTATCGACCAGAACGATAAATAAGGCACGCCGGCGGAAACGGCAAGCAAAACCGAGGCCAGAATGGCCTTGTACAAGGAATCAAAAATCACACCGTTAAGTACTCTATGGGTACAAAAAAGAGTACGAAAAAAAACGTTTGTAATTGTTTTTGAAGTACTAATGTGATATTGACCAGAACGATAAATAAGGCCCGCCGGCGCAAATAGCAAGGAAAACGGAGGCCAGAATGGCCTTGTACAAGGAATCGAAAATCACACAGTTAAGTACTCTACGGGTACGAAAAAAAGTATGAAAAAAACGTTTGTAATTCTCTTTGAAGTACTGATGTGATATCGACCAGAACGATAAATAAGTCACGCCGGCTCAAACGGCAAGCAAAAGGGAGGCCAGAATGGCGTTGTATAAGGAATCAAAAATCACACAGTTAAGTACTCTATAGGTACAAAAAAAGTACAAAAAAAAGCGTTTGTAATTCTCTTTGAAGTACTGATGTGATATCGACCAGAACGATAAATAAGACACGCTGGCGTAAACGGCAAGAAAAACAGAGGACAGAATGTCCTTGTACAAGGAATCAAAAATCACACCATTAAATACTCTATGGGTACAAAAAAAAAGTACGAAAAAAAGGTTTGTAATTCTCATTGAAGTACTGATGTGTTATTGACCAGAACGATAAATAAGGCACGCCGGCGCAAACGGCAAGCAAAACGGAGGCCAGAATGGCCTTGTACAAGGAAACAAAAATCACACCGTTAAGTACTCTATGGGTACAAAAAAGAGTACGAAAAAAACGTTTGTAATTCTCTTTGAAATACTGATGTTATATAGACCAGAACTATAAATAAGGCATGCCGGCGCAAACGGCAAGCAAAACGTAGGCCAGAATTGCCTTGTACAAGAAATCAAAAATCACACTGTTAAGTACTCTATGGGTACGAAAAAAACGTTTGTAATTCTTTTTGAAGTACTGATGTGATATCGACCAGAACGATAAATAAGGCACGCCGGCGCAACGGCAAGCAAAACGGATGAGAGAATGGCCTTGTACAAGGAATCAAAAATCACACAGTTAAGTACTCTATGGGTTCGAAACAAAGTATGAAGAAAAACGTTTGTAATTCTCATTGAAGTACTGTTGTGTTATCGACCAGAACGATAAATAACGCATGACCGCGCAAACGGCAAGCAAAACGGAGGCCAGAATGGCCTTGTACAAGGAATCAAAAATCACACCGTTAAGTACTCTATGGGTACGAAAAAGAGTACGAAAAAAAACGTTTGTAATTCTCTTTGAAGTACTGATGTGATATCGACCAGAACGATAAATAAGGCACGCCGGCGCAAACGGCAAGCAAAACGGAGGCCAGAATGGCCTTGTACAAGGAATCAAAAATCACACAGTTAAGTACTCTATGGGTATGAAAAAAATTACGAAAAAAATGTTTGTAATTCTCTTTGAAGTACTGATGTGATCGACCAGCGATAAATAAGGCACGCCGGCGCAAACGGCAAGCAAAACGGAGGCCAGAATGGCCTTGTACAAGGAATCAAAAATCACACAGTTAAGTACTCTATAGGTACGAAAAAATGTACGAAAAAGGTTTGTAATTCTCTTTGAAGTACCTGATGTGATATCGACCAGAATGATAAATAAGGCACGCCGGCACAAATGGCAAGCAAAACGGAGGCCAGAATGGCCTTGTACAAAGAATTAAAAATCACACAGTTAAGTACTCTATGGGTACGAAACAAAAATTTGTAATTCTCTTTGAAGTACTGATGTGGTATCGACCAGAACGATAAATAAGTTACGCCGGCGCAAACGGCAAGCAAAAATGGAGGTCAGAATGGCCTTGTACAAGGAATCAAAAATCACACCGTTAAGTACTCTATGGGTACAAAACAAAGTACGTAAAACAAGTTTGTACTTCTTATTGAAGTATGGATGTGTTATCGACCAGAACGATAAATAAAGCATGCCGGCGGAAACGTCAAGCAAAACCGAGGCCAGAATGGCCTTGTACAAGGAATCAAAAATCACACCGTTAAGTACTCTATGGGTACAAAAAAAAGTACGAAAAAAATGTTTGTAATTCTCTTTGAAATACTGACGTGATATCGACCAGAACGATAAATAAGGCTCGCCGGCGCAAACGGCAAGCAAAACGGAGGCCAGAATGGCCTTGTACAAGGAATCAAAAATCACACAGTTAAGTACTCTATGGGTATGAAAAAAAATTACGAAAAAAATGTTTGTAATTGTCATTGAAGTACTGATGTGTTATCGACCAGAACGATAAATAAGGCATGCCCGCGCAAACGTCTTGAAAAACGGAGGCCAGAATGGCCTTGTACAAGGAATAAAAAAATCACACCGTTAAGTGCTCTATGGGTACGAAAAAGAGTACGAAAAAAAACGTTTGTAATTTTCTTTGAAGTACTGATGTGATATCGACCAGAACGATAAATAAGGCGCGCGCGCAAACCGCTAGCAAAACGGAGGCCAGAATGGCCTTGTACAAGGAATCAAAAATCACAGTTAAGTACTCTATGGGTATGAAAAAAATCAAAAAAGCGTTTGTAATTCTCTTTGAAATCTTGATGTGATATCGACGAGCGATAAAAAAAGGCTGCGCCATAAGCGGCAAGCAAAAGCGGAGGCGAATGGCCTTGTACAAGAATCAAAAATTACACGATTAAGTACTCTATGGGTACGAAAAAAGTTTGTAATTCTCTTTGAAATCTTGATGTGATATCGACGAGCGATAAATATAACGCTTGGCGCTAACGGCAAGCAAAGCGGTGGCCAGAATGGCCTTGTACAAGGAATCAAAAATCACACAGTTAAGTACTCTATGGGTACGAAACAAAGTACGAAAAAAACATTTGTAATTCTCTTTGAAGTACTGATGTGTTATCGACCAGAACGATAAATAAAGCACGCCCGCGGGCCTTGTACAAGGAATAAAAAATCATACCGTTAAGTACTCATTGGGTACGAAAAAGAGTACGAAAAAATGTTTGTAGTTCTCTTTGAAGTACTGATGTGATATCGACCAGAACGATAAATAAGGCACGCCGGCGCAAACGGCAAGCAAAACGGAGGCCAAAATGACCTTGTACAAGGTATCAAAATCACACCGTTAAGTACTCTATGAGTACAAAAAAAAGTATGAAAAAAAACGTTTGTAATTCTCTTTGAAATACTGACGTGATATCGACCAGAACGATAAATAAGGCACGCCGGCGCAAACAGCAAGCAAAACGGAGGCCAGAATGGACTTGTACATGGAATCAAAATTCACAACGTTAAGTACTCTACGAGTAAGAAAAAAAATACGAAAAAAAAAGTTTGTAATTCTCTTTGAAGTACTGAAGTGATATCGACCAGAATGATAAATAAGGCACGCCGGCGCAAATGGCAAGCAAAACGGAGGCCAGAATGGCCTTGTACAAGGAATCAAAAATCACACAGTTATGTACTCTATGGGTACGAAAAAGGTATGAAAAAAAACGTTTGTAATTCTCTTTGAAGTACTATATGGTATCGACCAGAACGATAACTAAGGTACGCCGGTGCAAACGGCAAGCAAAACGGAGGTCAGAATATCCTTGTACAAGGAATCAAAAATCACACAGTTTAGTACTCTATGGGTACGAAACAAAGTACGAAGAAAAACGATTGTAATTCTCATTGAAGTATTGATGTGTTATCGACCAGAACGATAAATAAGGCATGCCGGAGCAAACGTCAAGCAAAACGGAGGCCAGAATGGCATTGTACAAGGAATCCAAAATCACACAGTTAAGTACTCTATGGGTACGAAAAAAAGTATGAAAAAAACCGTTTGTAATTCTCTTTGAAGTACTGATGTGGTATCGTCTAGAATGATAAATAAGGTACGCAGGCTCAAACGGCAAGCAAAACGGAGGTCAGAATGTCTTTGTACAAGGAATCAAAAATCACACAGTTAAGTACTCTATGGGTTCGAAACAAAGTATGAAGAAAAACGTTTGTAATTCTCATTGAAGTACTGATGTGTTATCGACCAGAACGATAAATAACGCATGACCGCGCAAACGGCTTGAAAAACGGAGGCCAGAATGGGCTTGTACAAGGAATAAAAAATCACACCGTTAAGTGCTCTATGGGTACGAAAAAGAGTACGAAAAAAAACGTTTGTAATTCTTTTTGAAGTACTGATGTGATATCGACCAGAACGATAAATAAGGCACGCCGGCGCAAACGGCAAGCAAAACGGAGGCCAGAATGGCCTTGTACAAGGAATCAAAAATCACACAGTTAAGTACTCCATGGGTATGAAAAAAAATTACGAAAAAAATGTTTGTAATTCTCTTTGAAGTATTGATGTGAGATCGACCTGAACGATAAATAAGGCACGCCGGCGCAAACGGCAAGCAAAACGGAGGCCAGAATGGCCTTGTACAAAGAATCAAAAATTACACACTTAAGTACTATATAGGTACGAAAAAATGTACGAAAAAAACGTTTGTAATTCTCTTTGAAGTACCTGATTTGATATCGACCAGAATGATAAATAAGGCACGCCGGCACAAATGGCAAGCAAAACGGAGGCCAGAATGGCCTTGTACAAAGAATCAAAAATCACACAGTTAAGTACTCTATGGGTATGAAACAAAAATTTGTAATTCTCTTTGAAGTACTGATGTGGTATCGACCAGAACGATAAATAAGTTACGCCGGCGCAAACGGCAAGCAAAACGGAGGCCAGAATGGCCTTGTACAAGGAATCAAAAATCACACAGTTAAGTACTCTATGGGTATGAAAAAAAATTACGAAAAAAATGTTTGTAATTCTCATTGAAGTACTGATGTGTTATCGACCAGAACGATAAATAAGGCACGCCAGCGCAAACGGCGAAAAGCGGAGGCGAATGGCCTTGTACAAGGAATCAAAAATCACACAGTTAAGTACTCTATGGGTACGAAAAAAAGTACGAAAAAAACGTTTGTAATTCTCTTTGAAGTAATGATGTGATATCGACCAGAACGATAAATAAGGCACGCCGGCGCAAACGGCAAGCAAAACGGAGGCCAGAATGGCCTTGTACAAGGAATCAAAAATCACAGTTAAGTACTCTATGGGTATGAAAAAAGTCGAAAAAACGTTTGATATTCTCTTTGAAATCTTGATGTGATATCGACCGGAACGATAAAAAGGCACGCCGGCAAACGGCAAGCAAAACGGAGGCCGAATGGCCTTGTACAAGGAATCATAAATTACGATTAAGTACTCTATGGGTACGAAAAAAAGTTTGTAATTCTCTTTGAATTACTGATGTGATATCGACCATAACGATAAATAAGGCACGCCGGCGCAAACGGCAAGCAAAGCGGTGGCCAGAATGGCCTTGTACAAGGAATCAAAAATCACACGTTAAGTACTCTATGGGTACGAAACAAAGTACGAAAAAACATTTGTAATTCTCTTTGAAATCTTGATGTGTTATCGACCAGAACGATAAATAAAGCACGCCATGGCCTTGTACAAGGAATCAAAAATCACACCGTTAAGTACTCTATGGGTACGAAAAATAGTATGAAAAAAACGTTTGTAATTCTCTTTGAAGTACTGATGTGATATCGACCAGAACGATAAATAAGGCACGCCGGCGCAAACGGCAAGCAAAACGGAGGCCAGAATGGCCTTGTACAAGGAATCAAAAATCACACCGTTAAGTACTCTATGGGTACAAAAAAAGTATGAAAAAAACGTTTGTAATTCTCTTTGAAGTACTGATGTGATATCGACCAGAACGATAAATAAGGCACGCCGGCGCAAACGGCAAGCAAAACGGAGGCCAGAATGGACTTGTACAAGGAATCAAAAATCACACCGTTAAGTACTCTATGGGTAAGAAAAAAAGTACGAAAAAAAACGTTTGTAATTCTCTTTGAAGTACTGATGTGATATCGACCAGAATGATAAATAAGGCACGCCGGCTAAAATGGCAAGCAAAACGGAGGCCAGAATGGCCTTGTACAAGGAATCAAAAATCACACAGTTAAGTACTCTATGGGTACGAAAAAGGTATGAAAAAACGTTTGTAATTCTCTTTGAAGTACTGATATGGTATCGACCAGAACGATAACTAAGGTACGCCGGTGCAAACGGCAAGCAAAACGGATGTCAGAATGTCCTTGTACAAGGAATGAAAAATCACACGTTTAGTACTCTATGGGTACGAAACAAAGTACGAAGAAAACGATTGTAATTCTCATTGAAGTATTGATGTGTTATCGACCAGAACGATAAATAAGGCATGCCGAGCAAACGCAAGCAAAACGGAGGCCAGAATGGCCTTGTACAAGGAATCAAAAATCACACAGTTAAGTACTCTATGGGTACGAAAAAAAGTATGAAAAAAACCGTTTGTAATTCTCTTTGAAGTACTGATGTGGTATCGTCTAGAATGATAAATAAGGTACGCAGGCTCAAACGGCAAGCAAAACGGAGGTCAGAATGTCTTTGTACAAGGAATCAAAAATCACACAGTTAAGTACTCTATGGGTTCGAAACAAAGTATGAAGAAAAACGTTTGTAATTCTCATTGAAGTACTGATGTGTTATCGACCAGAACGATAAATAACGCATGACCGCGCAAACGGCTTGAAAAACGGAGGCCAGAATGGCCTTGTACAAGGAATAAAAAATCACACCGTTAAGTGCTCTATGGGTACGAAAAAGAGTACGAAAAAAAACGTTTGTAATTCTCTTTGAAGTACTGATGTGATATCGACCAGAACGATAAATAAGGCACGCCGGCGCAAACGGCAAGCAAAATGGAGGCAGAATGGCCTTGTACAAGGAATCAAAAATCACACAGTTAAGTACTCTATGGGTACGAAAAAAAGTACGAAAAAAAATGTTTGTAATTCTCTTTGAAGTACTGATGTGATATCGACCAGAACGATAAATAAGGCACGCCGGCGCAAACGGCAAGCAAAACGGAGGCCAGAATGGCCTTGTACAAGGAATCAAAAATCACACAGTTAAGTACTCTATGGGTACGAAAAAAGTACGAAAAAACGTTTGTAATTCTCTTTGAAGTACTGATGTGATATCGACCAGAACGATAAATAAGGCACGCCGGCGCAAACGGCAAGCAAAACGGAGGCCAGAATGGCCTTGTACAAGGAATCAAAAATCACACAGTTAAGTACTCTATGGGTACTAAAAAACGTTTGTAATTCTCTTTGAAATACTTGATGTGTTATTGACGTAACGATAAATAAGGCACGCCGCTGGCCTTGTACAAGGAATATAAAATCACACCGTTAAGTACTCAATGGGTACAAAAAAAGTACGAAAAAAAACGTTTGTAATTCTCTTGAAGCATCGATGTGATATCGACGAGCGATAAATAAGGCATGCCGACGAAACGGCAAGCAAAACGGAGGCCGTAATGGCCTTGTACAAGGAATCAAAAATCACACGTTAAGTACTCTATGGGTACGAAAAAAGTACGAAAAAACTTTTGTAATTCTCTTTGAAGTATTGATGTGATATCGACCAGAACGATAAATAAGGCACGCCGGCAAACGGCAAGCAAAACGGAGGCCAGAATGGCCTTGTACAAGGAATCAAATATCACACAGTTAAGTACTCTATGGGTACGAAAAAAAGTATGAAAAAACGTTTGCAATTCTCTTTGAATTACTGATGTGATATCGACCAGAACGATAAATAAGGCACGCCGGCACAAACGGCAAGCAAAACGGAGGCCAGAATGGCCTTGTACAAGGAATCAAAAATCACACAGTTAAGTACTCTATGGGTACGAAAAAAAAGTATGAAAAAAAATGTTTGTAATTCTCTTTGAAGTACTGATGTGATATCGACCAGAACGATAAATATGGCACGCTCGGGCCTTGTACAAGGAATAAAAATCACACCGTTAAGTACTCTATGGGTACGAAAAAAAGTACGAAAAAACGTTTGTAATTCTATTGAAGTACTGATGTGATATCGACCAGAACGATAAATAAGGCATGCCGGCGCAAACGGAAAGCAAAACGGAGGCCAGAATGGCCTTGTACAAGGAATCAAAAATCACACAGTTAAGTACTCTATGGGTACGAAAAAAAGTACGAAAAAAAAGTTTGTAATTCTCTTTGAAGTACTGATGTGATATCGACCAGAACGATAAATAAGGCACGCCGGCGCAAACGGCAAAAAAAACGGAGGCCAGAATGGCCTTGTACAAGGAATCAAAAATCACAGAGTTAAGTACTCTATGGGTACAAAAAGTTATGAAAAAAATGTTTTAATTCTCTTTGAAGTGATGTGATATCGACCGTAACGATAAATAAGGCACGCGCAAACGGCAAGCAAATCGGAGGCCGTAATCACATCATATACTCTATGGGTACAAAATAAGTACGAAGAAAACGTTTGTAATTCTCTTTGAGTAATCGATGTGATATCGACCAGAACGATAAATAAGGCACGCCGGCACAAACGGCAAGCAAAACGGAGGCCAGAATGGCCTTGTACAAGGAATCAAAAATCACACAGTTAAGTACTCTATGGGTACGAAAAAATGTACGAAAAAAAACGTTTGTAATTCTCTTTGAAGTACTGATGTGATATCGACCAGAACGATAAATAAGGCACGCCGGCGCAAACGGCAAGCAAAACGGAGGCCAGAATGGCCTTGTACAAGGAATCAAAAATCACACAGTTAAGGACTCTATGGGTACGAAAAAAAAGTACGAAAAAAAACATTTGTAATTCTCTTTGAAGTACTGATGTGGTATCGACCAGAACGATAAATAAGGTACGCCGGCGCAAACGGCAAGCAAAACGGAGGTCGTAATGGCCTTGTACAAGTAATCAAAAATCACACAGTTAAGTACTCTATGGGTACGAAAAAAAGTATGAAAAAAACGTTTGTAATTATCTTTGAAGTACTGATATGGTATCAACCAGAACAATAACTAAGGTACGCCGGTGCAAACGGCAAGCAAAACGGAGGTCAGAATGTCCTTGTACAAGGAATCAAAAATCACACAGTTTAGTACTCTATGGGTACGAAACAAAGTACGAAGCAAAACGATTGTAATTCTCATTGAAGTACTGATGTGTTATCGACCACAATGATAAATAAGGTACACTGGCGCAAATGGCAAGCAAAACGGAGGTCAGAATGTCCTTGTACAAGGAATCAAAAATCACACAGTTAAATACTCTATGGGTACGAAACAAAGTACGAAGAAAAACGTTTGTAATTCTCATTGAAGTACTTATATGTTATCGACCAGAACGATAAATAAGGCACGCCCGCGCAAACGGCTTGAAAAACGGAGGCCAGAATGGCCTTGTACAAGGAATAAAAAATCACACCGTTAAGTGCTCTATGGGTACGAAAAAGAGTACGAAAAACACGTTTCTAATTCTCTTTGAAGTACTGATGTCATATCGACCAGAAAGATAAATAAGGCGCGCCGGCGCAAACCACAACCAAAACGGAGGCCAGAATGGCCTTGTACAATGAATCAAAAATCACACAGTTAAGTACTCTATGGGTATGAGAAAAAAGTACGAAAAAAACGTTTGTAATTCTCTTTGAAGTACTGATGTGATATCGACCAGAACGATAAATAAGGCACGCCGGCGCCAACGGCAAGCAAACGGAGGCTAGAATGGCCTTGTACAAGGAATCAAAAATTACACAGTTAAGTACTGATAAAGGATTTAGGATCTAGATTGAGG
>CM044897.1:53955881-53981424 GCA_024500145.1 Gentiana dahurica var. dahurica
TTTCGTACTTTTTTTCGTACCCATAGAGTACTTAACTGTGTGATTTTTGATTCCTTGTACAAGGCCATTCTGGCCTCCGTTTTGCTTGCCGTTTGTGCCGGCGTGCCTTATTTATCGTTCTGGTCGATATCACATCAGTAATTCAAAGAGAATTGCAAACGTTTTTTTTTCGTACCCATAGAGTACTTAACTGTGTGATATTTGATTCCTTGTACAAGGCCATTCTGGCCTCCGTTTTGCTTGCCGTTTGCGCCGGCGTGCCTTATTTATCGTTCTGGTCGATATCACATCAGTACTTCAAAGAGAATTACAAACGTTTTATTTCGTACTTTTTTTCGTACCCATAGAGTACTTAACTGTGTGATATTTGATTCCTTGTACAAGGCCATTCTGGCCTCCGTTTTTCTTGCCGTTTGCCGGCGGTCTTATTTATCGCTCGTCGATATCACATCAAGATTTCAAAGAGAATTACAAACATTTTTTTCAGATTTTTTCGTACTCCATAGAGTACTTAACTGTGTGATTTTTGATTCTTGTACAAGGCCATTCTCGCCTCCGCTTTTCTTCCGCTTGCACCGGGCGCTTTATTTATCGCTCGTCGATATCACATCAAGATTTCAAAGAGAATTACAAACATTTTTTTCGCATCCATAGAGTACTTAACTGCTGTGATTTTTGATTCTTGTACAAGGCCATTCTCGCCTCCGCTTTGCTTGCCGCTTGTGCCGGGCGCGTTTTATTTATCGCTCCGTCGATATCACATCAAGAATTCAAAGAGAATTGCAAACATTTTTTTCAGATTTTTTTCGCACTCCATAGAGTACTTAACTGCGGTGATATTTGATTCTTGTACAAGGCCATTCGCCTCCGCTTTGCTTGCCGCTTATACGCGCGTTTTATTTATCGCTCGTCGATATCACATCAAGATTTCAAAGAGAATTACAAACGCTTTATTTCAGATTTTTTTCGCATCCATAGACTACCTAACTGCAGTGATATTTGATTCTTGTACAAGGCCATTCTCGCCTCCGCTTTTTCTTGCCGCTTATACCGGGCGCGTTTTATTTATCGCTCGTCGATATCACATCAAGATTTCAAAGAGAATTACAAACATTTTTTTTCAGATTTTTTTTCGTACTCCATAGAGTACTTAATCTGTGATTTTTGATTCTTGTACAAGGCCATTCGCCTCCGCTTTTCTTTCCGCTTGCACCGGGCGCTTTATTTATCGCTCGTCGATATCACATCAGTACTTCAAAGAGAATTACAAACATTTTTTCGTCTTTTTTTCGTACCCATAGAGTACTTAACTGTGTGATTTTTGATTCCTTGTACAAGGCCATTCTGGCCTCCGTTTTGCTTGCCGTTTGTGCCGGCGTGCCTTATTTATCGTTCTGGTCGATATCACATCAGTAATTCAAAGAGAATTGCAAACGTTTTTTTCGTACTTTTTTTCGTACCCATAGAGTACTTAACTGTGTGATATTTGATTCCTTGTACAAGGCCATTCTGGCCTCCGTTTTGCTTGCCGTTTGCGCCGGCGTGCCTTATTTATCGTTCTGGTCGATATCACATCAGTACTTCAAAGAGAATTACAAACGTTTTATTTCGTACTTTTTTTCGTACCCATAGACTACCTAACTGTGTGATATTTGATTCCTTGTACAAGGCCATTCTGGCCTCCGTTTTTCTTGCCGTTTGCGCCGGCGTGCCTTATTTATCGTTCTGGTCGATATCACATCAGTACTTCAAAGAGAATTACAAACATTTTTTTTCACATTTTTTCGTACCCATAGAGTACTTAACTGTGTGATTTTTGATTCCTTGTACAAGGCCATTCTGGCCTCCGTTTTGCTTGCCGTTTGTGCCGGCGTGCCTTATTTATCGCTGGTCGATATCACATCAGTAATTCAAAGAGAATTACAAACGTTTTTTTTTCGATTTTTTTCGCACATAGAGTACTTAACTGTGATATTTGATTCTTGTACAAGGCCATTCGCCTCCGCTTTGCTTGCCGCTTATACCGGCGTTTTATTTATCGCTCGTCGATATCACATCAAGATTTCAAAGAGAATTACAAACGCTTTATTTCAGACTTTTTTTCGCACTCCATAGACTACCTAACTCGTGATATTTGATTCCTTGTACAAGGCCATTCTGCCTCCGCTTTTCTTGCCGCTTATACCGGCGTTTTATTTATCGCTTCGTCGATATCACATCAAGATTTCAAAGAGAATTACAAACATTTTTTTCAGACTTTTTTTCGTACCCATAGAGTACTTAACTGTGTGATTTTTGATTCCTTGTACAAGGCCATTCTCGCCTCCGCTTTTCTTGCCGCTTGCTCCGGCGCTTATTTATCGCTCGTCGATATCACATCAAGATTTCAAAGAGAATTACAAACGTTTTTTTCATACTTTTTTTCGTACTCCATAGAGTACTTAACTGTGTGATTTTTGATTCTTGTACAAGGCCATTCTGCCTCCGCTTTTGCTTGCCGCTTGTGCCGGCGCGTTTTATTTATCGCTCGTCGATATCACATCAAGAATTCAAAGAGAATTGCAAACGTTTTTTTCAGATTTTTTTTCGTACCCATAGAGTACTTAATCGTGGATATTTGATTCTTGTACAAGGCCATTCGCCTCCGCTTTGCTTGCCGCTTACCGGGCGCTTTTATTTATCGCTCGTCGATATCACATCAAGATTTCAAAGAGAATTACAAACGCTTTATTTCAGACTTTTTTTCGCACTCCATAGACTACCTAACTGTGTGATATTTGATTTCTTGTACAAGGCCATTCTGGCCTCCGTTTTTCTTGCCGTTTGCGCCGGCGTGCCTTATTTATCGTTCTGGTCGATATCACATCAGTACTTCAAAGAGAATTAAAAACATTTTTTTTCGTACCCATAGAGTACTTAACTGTGTGATTTTTGATTCCTTGTACAAGGCCATTCTGGCCTCCGCTTTTTCTTTCCGTTTCGCCGGCGTGCCTTATTTATCGTTCGTCGATATCACATCAAGATTTCAAAGAGAATTACAAATGTTTTTTCATATTTTTTTCGTACCCATAGAGTACTTAATCGTGATTTTTGATTCTTGTACAAGGCCATTCTGCCTCCGCTTTGCTTGCCGCTTGTGCCGGCGGGCCTTTATTTATCGCTCGTCGATATCACATCAATAATTCAAAGAGAATTTCAGATTTTTTTTTCGTACTATAGAGTACTTAACTGCGTGATATTTGATTCTTGTACAAGGCCATTCGCCTCCGCTTTGCTTGCCGCTTATACCGGGCGTTTTATTTATCGCTCGTCGATATCACATCAAGATTTCAAAGAGAATTACAAACGTTTTATTTCAGACCTTTTTTCGCACTCCATAGACTACCTAACTGTGTGATATTTGATTCCTTGTACAAGGCCATTCTGCCTCCGTTTTTCTTTGCTTATGCCGGGCGTTTTATTTATCGCTGGTCGATATCACATCAGTACTTCAAAGAGAATTACAAACATTTTTTTTCGTACTTTTTTTCGTACCTATAGAGTACTTAACTATGTGATTTTTGATTCCTTGTACAAGGCCATTCTGGCCTCCGTTTTTCTTTCCGTTTGCACCGGCGTGCCATATGTTAAGGCCATATTTATATGATTATTAAGGGTTATTTCATTATTATTTTCCCCACATTTGCATAATTTACATGAGAATTAAGGGTTTAAGTGTAATTATTTAATAAAGATGATTTTAAGAGGGTTGTACGCAAAATTGATGATTTTAAGTGTTGATTTAATGGAATTATTATTATTTGGATTTTATTACATTTTTGCATTGTTTATTTATCATGTAGGTGTTGATTTTCGAATGCTATAAGTGGATAAATGAAGCTCAAGTCGAATTATTCAAGATAGAGTTGGAATTGGCTCAAAGAAATTGGATAAAGATGAAGAAATCCGACCCTCAGCACCTTGGACGAGCGTCCGAATCCCGTCCATTCTGGACGGGCGTTTGATTTCATGGACGAGCGTCCAGGAGAGGAAATCACATACAGAGAGTTTGGACGCAGCATGGACGGACGTCTAGAGCAAAGTCAAATCCACCGGACGGGCGTCCACAAGACCAGACGGGCGTCCATAGCCGACTTACTTCCAGCCGACTTAAAACTCTATAAAAGCACCGCATTATGAAGCCCTAGAACCCTAATCTTTTACACACTATTTACTCATATACACATAGCTGCGCCCTAGAACCCTAAGGAGCCGTTTTTACACAGAGATGCAAATCTCCCCTTCAACAATCATGTTCATCATGATTGTTGGCTAAACATCCTGCAGTGAGTCGACAGAGGAAGCCTATCAACAACCAAACCAACTAGAGGAGTTCGATGCTTATGTTTAGTGAGTTTATTTCATAGTTTTTCATTACTTTGGATCTGTTTTATGTTGTTTAAGTTTTATTGAATTAAGATTTGATGAAACGATCTATATTTATTTTATGCTTGAATAAATTTATGAAAGTATGTTTATTTAAGTTCTCTTTTATTCAAAGTAATGCATCTAATTGTGTTTTAAGAGATTATGCATGATTAGTTGAGTAAAAGTTTGGAAACAATCTCGTGATTTCGTGTTGATTGCATGTTTAGTTTATTTGAAAAGATAAACGAAACCCTAGAATTTGATTGAAGATATTTAATTGAATTCGTGAATAAATCACTACTAAAAACTATGTCTTTTTAATCACCATCTAGTTGGGATTGTTGGTTGATAGGTGGAATCTAGTCGCCTTGCTGTGTTTTCCCTCAATTGTTTTAATCAAATCGTTTAGATTAAGTTTAGTTAAGTTCTAGTTTGATAAACCCTAGTTTCCTGCTGTTTTCCTGCACTTTTCTGCTTCAGTTCATAATCAGACGCTCGTCCGCAATAGCAGACGCTCGTCCATTAGGTTTAGTTTCCAGACGCTCGTTCACTTTAGTGAACGCTCGTCCGTATTTCTGTTTTCTTATTTTTCAGCTTGTTTTTATTTCCTGTTTTAGTTTTAATTCTTAGGTTTAGGTTTTAGTTAGTTTCAGCCTTAGTTTAGTAGTTTAGTTAATAATTGTGACATAATCGATAGAATAATTGTCCCTTGATCCGATAAACATTCCACTCCCTTAGGACGACCTGTAAACACCCTATACTACGATCCTTATACTTGGGGTGTTTCGGTTTATAAATTATAAAACTAGTTTTTACCGAACAAGTTTTTGTCGCCGTTGCCGGGGAGTCGGTAACGGTTGTCGGATTCTTCATAGGACAATTTTCTGAGTCAAAAGGGATCGCTTTTAGCACGCAGTAGTATTTTGGCCGTAACTTTCGGCTCGATTGTCCGTTTGGAACGCAGGACCCCAATTCGGAAAGCTCGTTCCGACGCCGACGACGTGGTGAACAGCCGTAGGCCGTTCAGTGCGTTTTCGAGGTCAAAATCCACTGTTTTCCCTTCATTTTTGGCCCTAGAAGATTTCAACACGTTTTTTTTTTTCCGTCTTAGTGTTTTTCTTGTTTTTAAACTTTTCGTAGGTAGGTTTCTTTTCCAGTTTCGTTTAATTTTAGGATTACATTTATTACTGTTTTATTTGATTTTCTTTCAATTATTTTCCTTATTTTTATTTTTAGCTTAGATCTGTTTCCGTAATTATAGATTTGTTTGATTTTATTTCAATAAGTCTTTTCTGCTTTTATTTTTTATCTCGTTTTCAATTTCTGGTAACCTTAGTTTTTAGGTTTTCGTATCTGAACGAGCGTTCAACAACTTGAACGCCCGTCCACCTCAATTCTGTCCTCTGAACGAACGTTCATTCAACTGAACGAGCGTTCAGTTCTGAACGAACGTCCACTAACACTGGACGCCAGTTCAGTCTGTTCAATCATCACTTCTTTTCTCTCTTCTCTTTTCTTTTCTTTTCTTCCTCTAAACCATCTACTCTTTTCTAAACCTATTCTAATCAACCCCAAAGGGTTGATTTCTTCCTTTTCCTTTCTTCTGGTTTATGCAAACGAGAAGTAAGAAGGGACTTCTGATCTTTGATCCTGAGCCTGAACGATCTATCCTTAGAAGAAGGCTTCTCCCTGATTTGGATAAAATGGCGGATCAAGATCCACCAATTCCAAATCCTGATCCCCAAGCTCAGTTAAATTTACTCCTTCAACAGATGCAAGCTCTGCAGCAACAACAGAATCAGCAAGCTGGCATAAATCAACAACTTCAACAATTCCGCCAAAACCAGCTTAATCAGTTGAACCAGGACCCCTACACTCCATATCTTAATCAAGATTTTCTCGAGGGACATAGACCTATTCGTCCTCCCGACATGGGAGGAGCGAACTTTGATCTAAAGAACGGAGTAGTTGCTCTAGTTCAGAATAGCTCTTTCCATGGCATTGCTCAAGAAGACCCGCACGACTTCTTGTCCACATTCGTACAAATCTGTGAAGCAGGCCATTATCCTGGTGTTGATTCCGAGATCGTAAAGTTAAAGCTATTTCCTTTTGCTTTGAAAGGTGAAGCAAGTCGGTGGTTTAAATCGTTAGCACATCATTCCCTCCATACATGGAATGATGTCAAAAGAGCCTTCGCTCTTAAGTGGGTTTCACCAGGCAAGATTATGGAGATGAAACGGGAAATAGCTACGTTTGAGCAGATGGAGGATGAGACTGGTGGCAAGGCTTGGGAGAGATTAAATCTGTTGATGAGGAAGTGCCCCAATCACGGATATGATAGACATGAGTTGTTGGAACTATTTTACAGAGGAGTCTCTCAACCTAATAGAGACTATCTTGACTCCACAGCTCATGGATCCTTCTTAGGGGGAGGTGATGAGACTGCTTACAGAGTAGCCGAGACAATTGCCAAGAACAACATGTGGTCGACTCCTAAGAAGACCAACATTGTCAAGAAAGAAGGTACTGCAAGCAATCCTGATACACAGTTGTTGGTTGCTCAGATGGAATTGATAAGCAAGCAGTTGGCCAATCTTCAGATGCAGCCTTGAGATGACGGAAGAAGTAAACTTAATGGATAATCAAAACCAACCCTTCCGAAACTTCAATCAAAGCCAGAACTACTCAGGATTTCAATGACAAAACTTCAATCAAGCCAAGTTACCACCTGGCCCTTCAAATTCAAATTCTTTCAACTCGAACTATCAAAGGCCAGTTCAGAACTCCCAAAGGCCTCAAGGTGGCTGGAATCAAACTCAGAACAATAATCATACCACCTCATGTGTCCCTCAACACAAATTCGATGAGCTGGTAGACATGGTGAAGACTCTGTCTACTAGTGTTAAAGCAATTGAGAGACAAGTTGGTCAGATGGCAGACCAGCAAGCAAGCAGACCTCACGGCAAACTTCCGAGTTATACCGAGAGAAATCCGAAAGCTGATGTGAATGTTTGCACTGCCATTACACCTCAGTGGGAGTATGGACAAGAAGAGGAGTTGAACGAAGTAACTCTGAGAAGTGGTAAGAAGGCTGGACCCGGCAAGATGTCGGGAAACGAGTAGCCCCTCCTGACGCCATAAGTTCAGGAGGGGGAAATCAGAAACCACATGCCGAAGAAAGCAACGATGAGGAGCTTAGTGACAATTCTTCGGAGGATGAAAATAATTCTGATGACGAGGAAAGAAAGGAAAGTCAAGGGGCGGTACCCCTGACTAAGAAAAAGGAAGAGAAGTTTGTGAGATGGAAGGATAAGGAGGATGAGGCGATAAAGAATCAAGCTACAAGGAATGATAAAGCCCTTCCTTATCCACCAAAAAGGAAAGAGAAAGCCCTCACTAACGACAAGCAGTATGCTGGAGTGAGGAGGATGCTTAGAGACACTCAAGTTAGTATGCCCTTAGCCGAGGTATTAACTGAAATGCCTAAATGTACTAAGTATCTTAAAGAATTCTGTGGGAGCATGAGAAAGCTTCAGGGGATGGCTGAAGAAGTGTTTCGAGAAGATTGCGCAATGGTTTCACAAAAGGTCGCTGTTAAGCGAGGTGACCCTGGCAGACCCTCAATCTCCTGTGAGATTGAAGGCCATTTGTTCGAAAATGTTTTATGCGACTCAGGGGCCTCCATCAATGTGATGCCATTAAATGTATGCAAGAAGCTCGGGTTAGATAAAAGGATGCGAGAACGCCCCATTTCTCTTCAGATGGTAGACAAATCTAGTCGTACTGCAGCCGGTTGTGTAGCTAATGTTCTTCTTCAAATTGAACATTTAGTCTTCCCTACCGACTGGGTTATTCTAGACTATCCACCTGATAAGGAGATGCCTCTAATTCTAGGCCGAACCCTTTTAGACACTTCTAACGCTCTCATCGACTTCTGCAAAGGACAGATTACTCTTAGAGTCGGTGACACATCTGTCACCTTCACACGAGGGACACATCCTGAAAGAGCCGTAACTGATGAAATATCGTTTGTCGAAGCTATCTATGAGGACGGAGGAGATGCCTATTATGAGGATGCAATGGAGCTTACAGAGATAGGTGTTTTTGAAGTCATGGACATTGAGGATCCGGCTGACTGCGGACCATCTTCTGATTCATTTCAAGCCGTAGGCATTGACGAGTCATCTTCACTCGCTCACACTGAGCCTGTTATTGAGTTAGAAGCATGGAGATGCCCAGCAACAAACGATGATTTCAGAGAACTGAGTCAGGAAGACTTCATCCCTGGTGAAGAAGAAGCTCTGATGGGTAGTTGGGACGAGGTAGAGTTTTGGAGAGAAGCTACTCATTGGGAAGTAGATGATTGGGAAGAGCTGGCAGAAGAGCTTAAAGATGAAGAGTTAAGAAAAATGATCGATCACAAGAAAAAGGAAGCAAGTGTTGACCGGAGGATTCCGATGGATGATTTGATCCAGTACCTTTCTGGGGTTGAGCCTCGGGAAGATGAGTTATTCTTTAGTCAACCACTCCAAGCTCATAAAGAGAAAGGTGGCCCGTTAAAGTCTAGTATTGAGCAACCACCTACTGATTTAGAGCTCAAACCGCTTCCAAAACACCTTAAGTATATCTTTCTTAAGGATGAAGATAAATTGCCTTTGATCATTTCTTCGAAACTCGACCCTGAGCAAGAAGCACAGCTGATAGAAGTGCTTAAGAAAAACATCCTCGCGTTCGGTTGGCAAGTGGGTGATATCCGAGGGATCAGCCCAGACATATGCATGCATAAAATCCGAACGGAGGAAGGAGCTAAAAAGGTAAGACAACCTCAGTGAAGGCTGAATCCGCATATGCAAGAAGTTGTCAAGAAGGAGGTTATAAAGTGGCTTGACATGGGAATCATCTACGCAATCGCCGATAGCGAGTGGGTTAGCCCTACTCAAGTTGTGCCAAAGAAGGGCGGTATTACAGTAGAAAAGAATGAAAAAGGGGAGGAAGTTGCCCTACGTCTCGTGACTGGGTACAGAGTCTGTATCGACTATCGTAGACTGAATGAGGTTACTGCCAAGGACCACTTTCCCCTACCCTTCATTGACCAGCTTATTGAAAGACTGAGTGGTCACAAGTATTATTGTTTTCTCGATGGATACTCTGGTTACTTCCAGATAGCCATCGACCCCAATGACCAAGAGAAGACAACGTTTACGTGTCCATCTGGTACTTTTGCTTTTCGTAGAATGCCATTCGGTCTATGCAACGCGCCCGCGACTTTTCAACGGTGCATGTTGGCCATTTTTGATGGACTTGTTGAGCAATGCATGGAAGTCTTCATGGATGACTTCTCAGTCTACGGCGATAGCTTTGATGAAATCTTAAAGAATCTAGATATGGTACTCCAACGGTGTGTTGAGAAAAATCTGGTGCTTAACTGGGAAAAATGCCATTTTCTAGTAGACGAAGGAATCGTTTTGGGACATAAGGTGTCCAATGCTGGTATTCAAGTTGATAAGGCTAAGGTTGAAGCCATTGAAAAGATGACGTACCCAAAAACAGTGAAAGAGGTACGAGGTTTTCTAGGACACGTTGGCTTCTACCGGCGTTTCATTAGAGACTTTTCTACGATTGCCAAGCCTTTATCAAATCTCTTGAAAGAAGATGTCGATTTCTTGTTCGATGCGAAGTGCAAAGAAGCTTTCAATTGTCTGAAAGACAAGCTTATCAGTGCCCCTATTTTAGTTGCACCTGACTGGACCAAGCCTTTCGAGTTGATGTGCGATGCCTCTAATTACGCCGTAGGCGCAGTTTTAGGTCAAAGAGTTGATAAAAGGTTCAGGCCCATTTATTATGCGAGCCGCACCTTGAACCCGGCTCAATGCAATTATACTACGACTGAGAAGGAATTCTTAGCCGTCATCTTTGCCATTGACAAGTTTAGAAGCTATCTTCTAGGGTCTCAAGTGATTGTATGGACAGATCATGCAGCTTTACGCTACCTTATGGATAAAGCGGATGCAAAACCAAGGTTACTTAGATGGATTTTAATTCTACAAGAGTTTGACCTTGTGATTAAAGATAAGAAAGGTAATGAGAATATTGTGGCTGATCATTTATCTCGCTTAGTAAATAAGGGTGCAGAAAATCACAATGATATAGGCATTGATTTTCCAACTGAGCAATTGATGAAGCTTGAAACGGTTAGGCCGTGGTATGCTGACTACGTCAACTATTTAGCGAGCGGTCATTTAGAGGATATGACGTATCAGGAGAAGAAAAAGTTCTTTTCTGATCTTAAATATCTCGTATGGGAAGATCCTTATTTGTTCAGAGTCTGTAAAGACGGGTTGCTTCGACGGTGTGTTCCTGAGCATGATCAGTGGGATATCCTAGAACAATGCCATAGCGGTCCTACCGGAGGTCACTATGGAACACCAAAGACGGTTGCAAAGATACTTCAAGCTGGATTCTACTGGCCGACTCTGTTTAAAGATGCAGAAGCCTTTTGTAAAGGTTGTGATAGGTGCCAGAGAACTGGACGGCAGAGTAGTAGGATGGAAATGCCACTTAAGCCCATTCTTGAATGCGAAGTTTTTGATGTATGGGGCATAGATTTTATGGGACCCTTTCCATCCTCATGTGGTAATAAGTATATCCTCGTCTGTGTGGATTATGTTTCAAAGTGGGTCGAGGCCATAGCTACTCAAACTAATGATCACAAGGTTGTAAAGAAATTCTTGCAAAAGAATATCTTTACTAGATTCGGCTGTCCGAGAGCACTCATTAGTGATGAAGGTACTCACTTTTGCAATGCGCCGCTTGACAAGATCCTTGAGAAGTATGGTGTCAAACATAAGATTGGTACACCATATCATCCTCAAACTAGTGGCCAAGTCGAGGTAAGCAACCAGAGCTTGAAAAGAATTTTGGAGAAGACCGTGAACAATAATCGATCTAATTGGAGTCTTAAGTTGGATGATGCATTGTGGGCTTATCGTACTGCATTCAAGACCCCGATGGGCACGTCACCCTTCCAAATGGTCTATGGCAAAGCTTGTCATTTACCTGTCGAACTTGAACACAGAGCTTTCTGGGCAATTAAATTCTTAAATTTTGATAGCCAACTCTGTGGGGAGAAAAGGTTGTTACAGTTGAACGAGCTCGACGAATTCAGACTCCGTGCATACGAGAATGCTAAGCTTAGCAAGGAAAGAACGAAGATGCTCCATGACGCTAAGATCAAGGACCGAGAATTCAAAGTTGGTGACATGGCTTTACTCTATAATACCAGACTTCACTTGTTTCCTGGTAAGCTAAAGTCTAGATGGTCTGGTCCATTTGAGATTCTCGAGGTTAATCCAAGTGGAGTAATTACTTTGAACGGGTATGGTAATCAAGCTTTTAAAGTGAATGGTCATAGACTTAAGAAATATTTTGGCCAACCAAAGGAAAAGCCTGAGATTCTTTATTTCCAAAGCAGAGATGAGAGTACAGATGTCCTGATGTGTGAGGATATTCCATCTTATTTCTTTGAGTCAGATGACGATGACGTTCCTATATCCACCCGTGAGGTACCTTCTCCTGAGACCCCTGAGCAGGTTAGCACCCCTATGCCGATCGTGCGCAAGAACAAGAAGAAGAGAGTCAGTGTAGTTTGGAGAGAGAAGTTTAATGATCTTATTGCGCACTTGACTTGTTGTTGTGGTGAAAATCATTTCCGCCCCAGTGCTTCTGATTCTGATACTGAGGTGGCGGCAGTCAAACCAAAGTGGCCCGATCCGGGTTGATCTTTTGAACTTTGTGTCAAGCTATTGACATTAAAAGAGCGCTCCTAGGAGGCAACCTAGTTTTCTTTGTTTGTTTTCTTTTCTTAGGTTGTTTTGTTTTATTGTTTTAGAAATAATCCTTTAGTTGATTATGTGTTGATGGTTACTCCTCTTACGTTCATTGTAAGTGTTTTGTGTTATGTGTTGCTCATATACCCCGTGTACCCCGAGATTATATGGTATGTCGAGTGTTGCAGATACTTTTGAGCAGGTTTTCGAGTCACTACAGTCCAGTGTTGTCTATTCGAGTTGCAGCGGTACATTCATGCTCCGGCCTGACCTCTGCCAACTTTCATCCGACAACCACTGTTGAAACCAGCTAAGTTTTCTTTTTCTTTTATATTTGCACATTCTGAGGACATAATGTGATTTAAGTGTGGGGGGGTGTTTGGGTATGTTTTTATGCTATATCCTTTGAAATATGAGTGAATGTTAAATGTTTGCGAAATTTAAAATTTTTTGTGAATCTCGAGCATGTGAGTGAAACTAGATGCTTGCTAGTTGTAGTTTTCTAACGATGATAGTATGTGACTTAGTGAGATAATTATAGCATGTTTTACTTTTATGGAGATAGTATTCGTTTTTCACGTTCACGAAAGTCTTTGATTTTGAAGCATGACTTTTGAATTATATCCTTTCATTATTTTTGATGATTTATCTTAGGAAGGTCAGTATAGTTACACCTTAGTTAGACCGTGGACTGTGAATATCATAAAGTTTGAATGTGATAGGTGAGATGTAACTTATGACTTTGAAAAGTGAATGAATAAAGTGAGTGAGCAATTATTAATAAATACGTTTGTCGGAAGCTGGTTAATGATTGGAGTGCGGTAGGGTATACCTCGTATGTCCTATACCACTATGATGACCAATAGCTCACGACAGTCAGGAGAAGCTACCTTATGATTTGAGTAGGTAGGGGATTATCTCGAAATGTCCTATTCTACTATGACGGGTAAGAGCTTGTTCTGATATGCGTCAAATTTGAAAATTTTGAAAAATGATGAGTAAGAATAAAGTGAAGTCTTTGTTATCATGGATCTTATACCCAGTAGAACCGCATGATATGCTGTAGGGATTATCCTACTGAGTGCGTGGGAAGGCTTTGAGTGGAGCTATTACTGTCTGTACCTAGGATAGTCATTGGAATTTTTGAGAGGATATTTCTTTGAAAGGCTTGTTAGATTGAGAATGGCTTGTCACACTTACACCGAATCTATCTCTGTGATGGTATTGTTTGCTATAGTTGTTGTATCTTTTGTTACGTGAGTTAGAGATCTATGTGGATTATTTATGAAGTTGAGCTATAGTTTTGATTGTTTTGTCCGAGGACGTACAAAAAGTTAAGTGTGGGGGAGTTGTTAAGGCCATATTTATATGATTATTAAGGGTTATTTCATTATTATTTTCCCCACATTTGCATAATTTACATGAGAATTAAGGGTTTAAGTGTAATTATTTAATAAAGATGATTTTAAGAGGGTTGTACGCAAAATTGATGATTTTAAGTGTTGATTTAATGGAATTATTATTATTTGGATTTTATTACATTTTTGCATTGTTTATTTATCATGTAGGTGTTGATTTTCGAATGCTATAAGTGGATAAATAAAGCTCAAGTCGAATTATTCAAGATAGAGTTGGAATTGGCTCAAAGAAATTGGATAAAGATGAAGAAATCCGACCCTCAGCACCTTGGACGAGCGTCCGAATCCCGTCCATTTTGGACGGGCGTTTGATTTCATGGACGAGCGTCCAGGAGAGGAAATCACATACAGAGAGTTTGGACGCAGCATGGACGGACGTCTAGAGCAAAGTCAAATCCACCGGACGGGCGTCCACAAGACCAGACGGGCGTCCATAGCCGACTTACTTCCAGCCGACTTAAAACTCTATAAAAGCACCGCATTATGAAGCCCTAGAACCCTAATCTTTTACACACTATTTACTCATATACACATAGCTGCGCCCTAGAACCCTAAGGAGCCGTTTTTACACAGAGATGCAAATCTCCCCTTCAACAATCATGTTCATCATGATTGTTGGCTAAACATCCTGCAGTGAGTCGACAGAGGAAGCCTATCAACAACCAAACCAACTAGAGGAGTTCGATGCTTATGTTTTGTGAGTTTATTTCATAGGCTTTCATTACTTTGGATCTGTTTTATGTTGTTTAAGTTTTATTGAATTAAGATTTGATGAAACGATCTATATTTATTTTATGCTTGAATAAATTTATGAAAGTATGTTTATTTAAGTTCTCTTTTATTCAAAGTAATGCATCTAATTGTGTTTTAAGAGATTATGCATGATTAGTTGAGTAAAAGTTTGGAAACAATCTCGTGATTTCGTGTTGATTGCATGTTTAGTTTATTTGAAAAGATAAACGAAACCCTAGAATTTGATTGAAGATATTTAATTGAATTCGTGAATAAATCACTACTAAAAACTATGTCTTTTTAATCACCATCTAGTTGGGATTGTTGGTTGATAGGTGGAATCTAGTCGCCTTGCTGTGTTTTCCCTCAATTGTTTTAATCAAATCGTTTAGATTAAGTTTAGTTAAGTTCTAGTTTGATAAACCCTAGTTTCCTGCTGTTTTCCTGCACTTTTCTGCTTCAGTTCATAATCAGACGCTCGTCCGCAATAGCAGACGCTCGTCCATTAGGTTTAGTTTCCAGACGCTCGTTCACTTTAGTGAACGCTCGTCCGTATTTCTGTTTTCTTATTTTTCAGCTTGTTTTTATTTCCTGTTTTAGTTTTAATACTTAGGTTTAGGTTTTAGTTAGTTTCAGCCTTAGTTTAGTAGTTTAGTTAATAATTGTGACATAATCGATAGAATAATTGTCCCTTGATCCGATAAACATTCCACTCCCTTAGGACGACCCGTAAACACCCTATACTACGATCCTTATACTTGGGGTGTTTCGGTTTATAAATTATAAAACTAGTTTTTACCGAACACCATATTTATCGTTCTGGTCGATATCACATCAGTACTTCAAAGAGAATTAAAACATTTTTTTTCGTACTTTTTTTCGTACCCATAGAGTACTTAACTGTGTGATATTTGATTCCTTGTACAAGGCCATTCTGGCCTCCGTTTTGCTTGCCGTTTGCGCCGGCGTGCCTTATTTATCGTTCTGGTCGATATCACATCAGTAATTGAAAGAGAATTGCAAACATTTTTTCGTACTTTTTTTCGTACCCATAGAGTACTTAATCGGTGATATTTGATTCTTGTACAAGGCCATTCGCCTCCGTTTTGCTTGCCGTTTGCCCGGCGTGCCTTATTTATCGTTTTGGTCGATATCACATCAAGATTTCAAAGAGAATTACAAACGTTTTATTTCAGACTTTTTTCGTACCCATAGACTACCTAACCGTGTGATATTTGATTCTTGTACAAGGCCATTCGCCTCCGTTTTACTTTGCTTTGCCCGGCGTGCCTTATTTATCGTTCTGGTCGATATCACATCAAGATTTCAAAGAGAATTACACATTTTTTTCGTACTTTTTTTCGTACCCATAGAGTACTTAATCGTGATTTTTATTCTTGTACAAGGCCATTCGCCTCCGTTTTTTCGCTTGCACCGGCGTGCCTTATTTATCGTTCTGGTCGATATCACATCAGTACTTCAAAGAGAATTACAAACATTTTTTCGTACTTTTTTTCGTACCCATAGAGTACTTAACTGTGTGATTTTTGATTCCTTGTACAAGGCCATTCTGGCCTCCGTTTTGCTTGCCGTTTGTGCCGGCGCCTTTTATCGGTCGATATCACATCAGTAATTCAAAGAGAATTACAAACTTTTTTTCATACTTTTTTTCGTACCCATAGAGTACTTAACTGTGGATATTTGATTCTTGTACAAGGCCATTCGCCTCCGTTTTGCTTGCCGCTTGTGCCGGCGTGCCTTATTTATCGCTCGTCGATATCACATCAAGATTTCAAAGAGAATTACAAACGCTTTATTTCAGACCTTTTTTCGTACTCCATAGACTACCTAACTGTGTGATATTTGATTCTTGTACAAGGCCATTCTCGCCTCCGCTTTTTCTTGCCGCTTATGCGCGGGCGGCTTTATTTATCGCTCGTCGATATCACATCAAGATTTCAAAGAGAATTACAAACATTTTTTTCAGATTTTTTTCGTACTATAGAGTACTTAATCGTGTGATTTTTGATCTCTTGTACAAGGCCATTCTCGCCTCCGCTTTTTCTTTCCGCTTGCACCGGGCGCTTATTTATCGCTCGTCGATATCACATCAAGATTTCAAAGAGAATTACAAACATTTTTTTCGTACTCCATAGAGTACTTAACTGCGTGATTTTTGATTCTTGTACAAGGCCATTCGCCTCCGTTTTGCTTGCCGTTTGTGCCGGCGTGCCTTATTTATCGTTCTGGTCGATATCACATCAGTAATTCAAAGAGAATTGCAAACGTTTTTTTTCGTACTTTTTTTACCCATAGAGTACTTAACTGTGTGATATTTGATTCCTTGTACAAGGCCATTCTGGCCTCCGTTTTGCTTGCCGTTTGCGCCGGCGTGCCTTATTTATCGTTCTGGTCGATATCACATCAGTACTTCAAAGAGAATTAACTTTTATTTCGTACTTTTTTTCGTACCCATAGACTACCTAACTGTGTGATTTTTGATTCCTTGTACAAGGCCATTCTGGCCTCCGTTTTGCTTGCCGTTTGCGCCGGCGTGCCTTATTTATCGTTCTGGTCGATATCACATCAGTACTTCAAAGAGAATTACAAACGTTTTATTTCGTACTTTTTTTCGTACCCATAGACTACCTAACTGTGTGATATTTGATTCCTTGTACAAGGCCATTCTGGCCTCCGTTTTTCTTGCCGTTTGCGCCGGCGTGCCTTATTTATCGTTCTGGTCGATATCACATCAGTACTTCAAAGAGAATTACAAACATTTTTTTTCGTACTTTTTTTCGTACCCATAGAGTACTTAACTGTGTGATTTTTGATTCCTTGTACAAGGCCATTCTGGCCTCCGCTTTGCTTGCCGCTTGCGCCGCGTGCTTTATTTATCGCTGGTCGATATCACATCAAGATTCAAAGAGAATTACAAACGTTTTTTTATACTTTTTTTCGCACTATAGAGTACTTAACTGTGTGATATTTGATTCTTGTACAAGGCCATTTCGCCTCCGCTTTTGCTTGCCGCTTATACCGGGCGTGTTTTATTTATCGCTCGTCGATATCACATCAAGATTTCAAAGAGAATTACAAACGCTTTTATTTCAGACTTTTTTTCGCATCCATAGACTACCTAACTGTGTGATATTTGATTCTTGTACAAGGCCATTCGCCTCCGCTTTTTCTTGCCGCTTATACCGCGCGTTTTATTTATCGCTCGTCGATATCACATCAAGATTTCAAAGAGAATTACAAACATTTTTGATTTTTTTCGTACTCCATAGAGTACTTAACTGTGATTTTTGATTCCTTGTACAAGGCCATTCGCCTCCGTTTTGCTTGCCGTTTGTGCCGGCGTGCCTTATTTATCGTTCTGGTCGATATCACATCAGTAATTCAAAGAGAATTGCAAACGTTTTTTTCGTACTTTTTTTCGTACCCATAGAGTACTTAACTGTGTGATATTTGATTCCTTGTACAAGGCCATTCTGGCCTCCGTTTTGCTTGCCGTTTGCGCCGGCGTGCCTTATTTATCGTTCTGGTCGATATCACATCAGTACTTCAAAGAGAATTACAAACGTTTTATTTCGTACTTTTTTTCGTACCCATAGACTACCTAACTGTGTGATATTTGATTCCTTGTACAAGGCCATTCTGGCCTCCGTTTTTCTTGCCGTTTGCGCCGGCGTGCCTTATTTATCGTTCTGGTCGATATCACATCAGTACTTCAAAGAGAATTACAAACATTTTTTTTTTTTTCGTACCCATAGAGTACTTAACTGTGTGATTTTTGATTCCTTGTACAAGGCCATTCTGGCCTCCGTTTTTTTCCGTTTGCGCCGGCGTGCCTTATTTATCGTTCTGGTCGATATCACATCAAGACTTCAAAGAGAATTACAAATTTTTTTTCTTACTTTTTTCGACCCATAGAGTACTTAACTGTGGATTTTTGATTCCTTGTACAAGGCCATTCTCGCCTCCGCTTTTGCTTGCCGCTTGCCGCGTTGCCTTATTTATCGCTCGTCGATATCACATCAAGATTTCAAAGAGAATTACAAACGTTTTATTTCATTTTTTTCGCACTCCATAGACTACCTAACTGCGGTGATATTTGATTCTTGTACAAGGCCATTCGCCTCCGCTTTTCTTGCCGCTTGTGCCGGCGTTTTATTTATCGCTCGGTCGATATCACATCAAGATTTCAAAGAGAATTACAAACATTTTTTTCATACTTTTTTCGTACCCATAGAGTACTTAATTGTGATTTTTGATTCTTGTACAAGGCCATTCTGGCCTCCGCTTTGCTTGCCGTTTGCCGCCCTTATTTATCGCTGGTCGATATCACATCAAGATTTCAAAGAGAATTACAAACGTTTTATTTCGTACTTTTTTTCGTACCCATAGAGTACTTAACTGTGTGATATTTGATTCTTGTACAAGGCCATTCTGCCTCCGTTTTTCTTGCCGCTTGCGCCGGCGTGCCTTATTTATCGCTCGTCGATATCACATCAAGATTTCAAAGAGAATTACAACATTTTTTTCATACTTTTTTTCGTACCCATAGAGTACTTAACTGTGTGATTTTTGATTCTTGTACAAGGCCATTCGCCTCCGTTTTTCTTGCCGTTTGCGCCGGCGTGCCTTATTTATCGTTCTGGTCGATATCACATCAAGATTTCAAAGAGAATTACAAACGTTTTTTTCTACTTTTTTTCGTACCCATAGAGTACTTAACTGTGTGATTTTGATTCTTGTACAAGGCCATTCGCCTCCGCTTTGCTTGCCGCTTGTGCCGCGCGTTTTATTTATCGCTCGTCGATATCACATCAAGATTTCAAAGAGAATTACAAACATTTTTTCAGATTTTTTTTCGTACCCATAGAGTACTTAACTGTGTGATTTTTGATTCTTGTACAAGGCCATTCGCCTCCGCTTTTCTTGCCGCTTATGGCGTGCCTTTTATTTATCGCTCGTCGATATCACATCAAGATTTCAAAGAGAATTACAAACATTTTTTTTCAGACTTTTTTCGCACCCATAGAGTACTTAATCGTGATTTTTGATTCTTGTACAAGGCCATTCTCGCCTCCGCTTTTCTTCCGCTTGCACCGCATGCCTTATTTATCGCTCGTCGATATCACATCAAGATTTCAAAGAGAATTACAAAGATTTTTTTCAGATTTTTTTCGCACCATAGAGTACTTAATCTGTGATTTTTGATTCTTGTACAAGGCCATTCTGGCCTCCGCTTTGCTTGCCGCTTGTGCCGCGCGTTTTATTTATCGCTCGTCGATATCACATCAAGAATTCAAAGAGAATTACAAACGTTTTTTTTCAGATTTTTTTGTACCCATAGAGTACTTAATCTGTGATATTTGATTCTTGTACAAGGCCATTCTGGCCTCCGTTTTGCTTGCCGTTTGCGCGCGTCTTATTTATCGCTCGTCGATATCACATCAAGAATTCAAAGAGAATTACAAACGTTTTATTTCGTACTTTTTTCGTACCCATAGACTACTTAACTGTGTGATATTTGATTCTTGTACAAGGCCATTCGCCTCCGTTTTTCTTGCCGTTTGCGCCGGCGTGCCTTATTTATCGTTCGGTCGATATCACATCAAGAATTCAAAGAGAATTACAAACGTTTTTTTTCATACTTTTTTCGTACCATAGAGTACTTAATCGTGATTTTTGATTCTTGTACAAGGCCATTCTGGCCTCCGTTTTGCTTGCCGTTTGCGCGTGCCTTATTTATCGCTGGTCGATATCACATCAAGACTTCAAAGAGAATTACAAACAAACTGTTTTATTTTGTACTTTTTTCGTACTCCATAGAGTACTTAACTCGTGATATTTGATTCTTGTACAAGGCCATTCGCCTCCGCTTTTTCTTGCCGTTTGCTCCGCTTCGTGCGTTTTATTTATCGTTCGTCGATATCACATCAAGATTTCAAAGAGAATTACAAATTTTTTTTCAGACTTTTTTTCGTACCCATAGAGTACTTAACTGTATGATTTTTGATTCTTGTACAAGGCCATTCGCCTCCGCTTTTGCCGCGGCGTCTTATTTATCGTTCGGTCGATATCACATCAAGAATTCAAAGAGAATTACAAACTTTTTTTCATACTTTTTTCGTACTCCATAGACTACCTAACTTTGTGATATTTGATTCTTGTACAAGGCCATTCGCCTCCGCTTTTCTTGCCGCTTATGCCGGCGTTTTATTTATCGTTCTGGTCGATATCACATCAAGATTTCAAAGAGAATTACAAACGTTTTTTTTTTTTTTCGTACTCATAGAGTACTTAACTATAGTGATATTTGATTCTTGTACAAGGCCATTCTGGCCTCCGCTTTGCTTTTGCCGTTTGCGCCGGCGTTTTATTTATCGTTCGGTCGATATCACATCAAGATTTCAAAGAGAATTACAAACGTTTTATTTCGTTACTTTTTTCGATCCATAGAGTACTTAATGGTGATATTTGATTCTTGTACAAGGCCATTCCGCCTCCGCTTTTGCTTGCCGCTTGTGCCGCCGTGCCTTATTTATCGCTCGGTCGATATCACATCAAGATTTCAAAGAGAATTACAAACATTTTTTTCATACTTTTTTCGTACTCCATAGAGTACTTAATCGTGATTTTTGATTCTTGTACAAGGCCATCTCGCCTCCGCTTTTCTTGCCGCTTGCGCCGGCGTCTTTATTTATCGCTCGGTCGATATCACATCAAGATTTCAAAGAGAATTACAAATTTTTTTTTACTTTTTTTCGACCCATAGAGTACTTAACTGTGGATTTTTGATTCTTGTACAAGGCCATTCGCCTCCGCTTTGCTTGCTTGTGCGCGTGCCTTATTTATCGCTCGTCGATATCACATCAAGATTTCAAAGAGAATTACAAACGTTTTTTTCAGACTTTTTTCGTACCCATAGAGTACTAACTGTGTGATATTTGATTCTTGTACAAGGCCATTCGCCTCCGTTTTGCTTGCCGTTTGCGCCGGCGTGTCTTTATTTATCGCTCGGTCGATATCACATCAAGATTTCAAAGAGAATTACAAACATTTTTTTTATTTTTTTTCGTACCCATAGAGTACTTAACTGTGATTTTTGATTCTTGTACAAGGCCATTCGCCTCCGCTTTGCTTGCCGTATGCCCGTGCTTTATTTATCGCTCGTCGATATCACATCAAGACTTCAAAGAGAATTACAAACGTTTTTTTCGTACTTTTTTCGTACCCATAGAGTACTTAACGTGATTTTTGATTCTTGTACAAGGCCATTCGCCTCCGCTTTTTCTTGCCGTTTTGCCGCGCGCCTTATTTATCGTTCTGGTCGATATCACATCAAGATTTCAAAGAGAATTACAAACGTTTTTTTTCGTACTTTTTTTCGTACCCATAGAGTACTTAACTGTGTGATTTTTGATTCTTGTACAAGGCCATTCGGCCTCCGTTTTGCTTTGCCGCTTATACCGCGGCGCCTTATTTATCGCTCGTCGATATCACATCAAGATTTCAAAGAGAATTACAAACGTTTTTTTTGTAATTTTTTCATACCCATAGAGTACTTAACGGAGTGATTTTTGATTCTTGTACAAGGCCATTCCGCCTCCGCTTTGCTTGCCGCTTTGCGCCGCGTGCCTTATTTATCGCTCGTCGATATCACATCAAGATTTCAAAGAGAATTACAAACGTTTTTTCAGACTTTTTTCGTACCCATAGAGTACTTAACTGTGTGATTTTTGATTCTTGTACAAGGCCATTCGCCTCCGCTTTTGCTTGCCGCTTTGCGCGGGTACTTTATTTATCGCTCGTCGATATCACATCAAGATTTCAAAGAGAATTACAAACGTTTTTTTTTTTTTTTACCCATAGAGTACTTAACTGTGTGATTTTTGATTCTTGTACAAGGCCATTCGCCTCCGCTTTTGCTTGCCGTTTGTCCGGCGTTTTATTTATCGCTCCGTCGATATCACATCAATACTTCAAAGAGAATTACAAATGTTTTTTTTCAGATTTTTTCGTACCCATAGAGTACTTAACCGTGTGATTTTTGATTCTTGTACAAGGCCATTCGCCTCCGCTTTTTTGCCGCTTTGTGCCGGGCGTGCCTTTATTTATCGCTCGTCGATATCACATCAAGATTTCAAAGAGAATTACAATGTTTTTTTCCGTATCCATAGAGTACTTAACTATGTGATTTTTGATTCTTGTACAAGGCCATTCTGGCCTCCGTTTTGCTTGCCGTTTGCGCCGGCGTGCCTTATTTATCGCTGGTCGATATCACATCAAGATTTCAAAGAGAATTACAAACGTTTTTGTACTTTTTTTCATACCCATAGAGTACTTAACGGTGTGATTTTTGATTCTTGTACAAGGCCATTCTCGCCTCCGCTTTGCTTTCCGCTTTCACCGCGTCTTATTTATCGCTCGTCGATATCACATCAAGATTTCAAAGAGAATTACAAACGCTTTTTTCATACTTTTTTTCGCACCTATAGAGTACTTAACTGTGATTTTTGATTCCTTGTACAAGGCCATTCTGACCTCCGTTTTGCTTGCGTTTGCGCCGGCGTGCCTTATTTATCGTTCTGGTCGATACCACATCAGTACTTCAAAGATAATTACAAACGTTTTTTTTCATACTTTTTTATTACCCATAGAGTACTTAACTGTGTGATTTTTGATTCCTTGTACAAGGCCATTCCGCCTCCGTTTTGCTTGCCGTTTGTGCCGGCGTGCCTTATTTATCGTTCTGGTCGATAACACATCAGTCCTTCAATGAGAATTACAAAGTTTTTTTCGTACTTTGTTTCGTACCCATAGAGTACTTAACTGTGTGATTTTTGATTCCTTGAACAAGGCAATTCTGGCCTCCGTTTTTCTTGCCGTTTGCGCCGGCGCTTATTTATCGTTCTGGTCGATACCACATCAGTACTTCAAAGAGAATTACAAACGTTTTTTTCAGATTTTTTATTACCCATAGAGTACTTAATCTGTGTGATTTTTGATTCTTGTACAAGGCCATTCGCCTCCGTTTTGCTTGCCGTTTGCGCGCTTTTATTTATCGTTCTGGTCGATATCACATCAAGACTTCAAAGAGAATTACAAACATTTTTTCATATTTTTTTCGTAACCATAGAGTACCTAACTGTGTGATATTTGATTCCTTGTACAAGGCCATTCTGGCCTCCGTTTTGCTTGCCGTTTGCGCAGCGTGCCTTATTTATCGTTCTGGTCGATATCACATCAATACTTCAAAGAGAATTACAAACGTTTTTTCGTACTTTTTTTCGTACCCATAGAGTACTTAACTGTGTGATTTTTGATTCCTTGTACAAGGCCATTCTGGCCTCCGTTTTTCTTGCCGTTTGTGCCGGCGTGCCTTATTTATCGCTGGTCGATATCACATCAAGACTTCAAAGAGAATTACAAATGTTTTTTTTTCGCATCCATAGAGTACTTAATGTGATTTTTGATTCTTGTACAAGGCCATTCCGCCTCCGTTTTGCTTTCGCTTTTGCACCGGCGTGCCTTATTTATCGCTCGTCGATATCACATCAGAACTTCAAAGAGAATTACAAACATTTTTTTCATACATTTTTTCACCATAGAGTACTTAATTGTGTGATTTTTGATTCCTTGTACAAGGCCATTCTGACCTCCGTTTTGCTTGCCGTTTGCGCGGATACTTTATTTAACGTTCTGGTCGATACCACATCAGTACTTCAAATAGAATTACAAACGTTTTTTTTCATACTTTTTTTCGTACCCATAGAGTACCTAACTATGTGATATTTGATTCCTTGTACAAGGCCATTCTGGCCTCCATTTTCCTTGCCGTTTGCGCCGGCGTGCCTTATTTATCGCTGGTCGATATCACATCAGTATTTCAAAGAGAATTACAAACGTTTTTTTCGTACTTTTTTCGTACCCATAGAGTACTTAACTGTGTGATTTTTTATTCCTTGTAAAAGGCCATTCTGGCCTCCGTTTTTCTTGCCATTTTGCCGGCGTGCCTTATTTATCGCTGGTCGATATCACATCAGTACTTCAAAGAGAATTACAAACGTTTTTTGGACTCCTTTTCATACCAATAGAGTACTTAACGGTGTGATTTTTGATTCCTTGTACAAGGCCATTCGCCTCCGTTTTGCTTTCCGTTTTAGCCGGCGTGCCTTATATATCGTTCTGGTCGATAACACATCAGTACTTCAATGAGAATTACAAACGTTTTTTTCGTACTTTGTTTCGTACCCATAGAGTACTTAACTGTGTGATTTTTGATTCCTTGTACAAGGCCATTCTGACCTCCGTTTTGCTTGCCGTTTGCGCCGGCGTGCCTTATTTATCGTTCTGGTCGATACCACATCAGTACTTCAAAGAGAATTACAAACGTTTTTTTCGTACTTTTTTTATTATCCATAGAGTACTTAACTGTGTGATTTTTGATTCCTTGTACAAGGCCATTCTGGCCTCCGTTTTGCTTGCCGTTTGCGCCGGCGTGCCTTATTTATCGTTCTGGTCGATATCACATCAGTACTTCAAAGAGAATTACAAACGTTTTTCGTACTTTTTTATTACCCATAGAGTACTTAACTGTGTGATTTTTGATTCCTTGTACAAGGCCATTCTGGCCTCCGTTTTGCTTGCCGTTTGTGCCGGCGTGCCTTATTTATCGTTCTGGTCGATATCACATCAGTACTTCAAAGAGAATTACAAACGTTTTTTTTGGACTCTTTTTCATACCAATAGAGTACTTAACGGTGTGATTTTTGATTCCTTGTACAAGGCCATTCTGGCCTCCGTTTTGCTTTCCGTTTTCGCCGGCGTGCCTTATTTATCGTTCTGGTCGATAACACATCAGAACTTCAATGAGTATTACAAACATTTTTTTCGTACATTGTTTCGTACCCATAGAGTACTTAATTGTGTGATTTTTGATTCCTTGTACAAGGCCATTCTGACCTCCGTTTTGCTTGCCGTTTGCGCCGGGATACTTTATTTATCGTTCTGGTCGATACCACATCAGTACTTCAAATAGAATTACAAACGTTTTTTTTCGTACTTTTTTTCGTACCCATAGAGTACCTAACTATGTGATATTTGATTCCTTGTACAAGGCCATTCTGGCCTCCGTTTTGCTTGCCG
>CM044897.1:53981924-54002107 GCA_024500145.1 Gentiana dahurica var. dahurica
TCAACACAATCACCTAATCACAAGGCAATCAAAACTATAATTCAATCACTGAACTTTAGGAGAAATATATTTAATCACTCAAAGTTGTCTTCAATCTTCTTCGTGTCATTCCCTCCCGGCTGAAAAGGATTCGTCCTCGAATCAACAAAATGTCGTTTGAGTCCTCCGCCGCAAGTATGACATCATAAAACACCTCCAGTCTCCTCGTAAGTATGCCAGGGTCAAAACAAACACGAACAAGTGCACGAGGTCGTGCCTCACTAATCCGCACCAAAGATGTTGGAGGAAATGTACGAGGTTGGGAACTCGTATGAACCTTTGCAAGAATCAAAAATTTTTGTGTAGGCAAAATCGTCCTACATATGTGCTTTATAGCACCCTCCAAACACACGTCCTCCAGAGAAGTATCCGTACATGAATTCTGCAAAACGTGAACATGCTCAACAATACCAAGATTAGTCATAGAATGTACGTGAGCAACATCAATCGTATTATGTACATGATTCTCCACACAAACGTCAGAATTACCCAAATCTTGGATATCCGTATCCGAACCCAATGCAATGTCAACAATAATCTCATCCGGCGTGGTAACCACATCATGCAAAGAAGTATCAACAATACTATCAGAAAAGCATGGCACAGTAGATTCACCAACAAGTCCATTGACTATAGCATCATCAACGATAACCGAATCAGCCATGGTGTTGGCCTCAAACTGAACAGGAGTATCATAGACGACCTCAGTAGAAGGTTGAGGAACAACACAATCATTAGGCATATAGTTTGGTGCCTTGCCACGTATAGCTTCTTCGCGGGTGATACCATACTTTTGAAAGAAAAGCTCATCCGCAGCCTTCCACTTTGCCTCAAGTGCTTTCCTCCGCTCCACACGTTCTAATTCCTGCTTTTCTCGTTTTGCCTCAAAATCAAGTAGTCCACTATCAACCCAACGACCACCAACCCTTTTATCACGACCACGAACAGCACCAAGAGTACCAATTCCACGTTGAGTAATGTGAGATGTTAACTTCGCAATTTGCGCACTCAAATGCGTATGAAAATGGTCAATACGATGAGAAAAACTGTCATTGAATGATTGAATGTCTAGACGCCAAGGAGAATCTTTTTGTACACTCGAGCCATCGTCAAAGACCTCACAATCCACTCGTGTTTCACTCTCCCTCAATAACTCACGAAAGGTGATGTCCAATCGTCGAAACAAATCAAAGTTGAGCAAATTCGGACAATTCCACAAAAGAAAGAACTAGGGTTTATAATTTCTGGAACAGGAACACGAAATGGCAGCAATTTTCACGACCAAACGGTATGGAATTTGAAAAGACTCAAAGAACGAAACTTGTAGTCCATTAATTTTTCTTCAAGACTGTGAAGTTTCAGGAAAATTGAACATGGATAGCCACGTCAAAATAAATTCGTAAACAGATGACTACACAGAAAGATTTTCGGACAGAAATAGATTAGCACGTTACGGAGACATTTGGGAAGAATTGGTCGATAATTTGGATAAACACAAAGGACGAAAGTTGTAGAACAGACAATTTCCTATAAGTTCAGAAAAAAATTCACGCATTTCCGACCACTACAACTCCGGAAAAAGGAATTCTTTCACAACGGTTCCAGAAAAACGCACAGGATATTGCTGGGCAGATTTGACCAAGCTAAACTCCGAATTTGGCAAAGTCAAAAAGAGACAAAATATACATAAATAAACGATCTATCAACTGGTAAAATTTGATAAATTTACGACGTGTTTTGAATATGAAACGACTTGAACAAATACGGAATTCGGATTGGACAGATTCAAAGAAAATGATGTGAACAAGGATGAACAAGAAATTCACTAGATGAACACCTAAATCCCAAATCTCTGATACCAAATGATATGAATCGGTTTATGGATCTAGATTAAAGCACATCAACAATGGATCAAGCACGAAAATTAATAAAGGAAAAGGAATGAGAAGAAGATACAATACTCTATCTCAGAATATTGTAGGGAACTCGAGCATCGCACCCCAGGTTTGTGAAGATCCCGTCTCAGGAACACCACGACAATCACCTAATCACAAGGCAATCAAAACTAAAATTCAATCACTGAACTTTAGGAGAAATATATTTAATCACTCAAAGTTGTCTTCAATCTTCTTCGTGTCAGTTTGTAATTCTCTTTGAAGTACTGATGTGATATCGACCAGAACGATAAATAAGGCACGCCGACGCAAACAGCAAGCAAAACGGAGGCCAGAATGGCCTTGTACAAGGAATCAAAAATCACACAGTTAAGTACTCTATGGGTACGAAAAAAAGTACGAAAAAAAAGTTTGTACTTCTCTTTGAAGTACTGATGTGATATCGACCAGAACGATAAATAAGGCACGCCGGCGCAAACGGCAAGAAAAACGGAGGCCAGAATGGCCTTGTACAAGGAATCAAATATCACACAGTTAGGTAGTCTATGGGTACGAAAAAAAGTACGAAATAAAACGTTTGTAATTCTCTTTGAAGTACTGATGTGATATCGACCAGAACGATAAATAAGGCACGCCGGCGCAAACGGCAAGCAAAACGGAGGCCATAATGGCCTTGTTCAAGAAATCAAAAATCACACAGTTAAGTACTCTATGGGTACGAAAAAAGCGTTTGTAATTCTCTTTGAAGTCTTGATGTGATATCGACCAGAACGATAAATAAGGCACGCCGGCTCAAGCGGCAAGCAAAACGGAGGCCAGAATGGCCTTGTACAAGGAATCAAAAATCACCAGTTAAGTACTCTATGGGTACGAAAAAAAGTTCGAAAAAAACGTTTGTAATTCTCTTTGAAATCTTGATGTGATATCGACGAGCGATAAATAAGACGCCGGCATAAGCGGCAAGAAAAAGCGGAGGCAGAATGGCCTTGTACAAGAATCAAATATCACACAGTTAGGTAGTCTATGGGTACGAAAAAAAGTATGAAATAAAACGTTTGTAATTCTCTTTGAAGTACTGATGTGATATCGACCAGAACGATAAATAAGGCACGCCGGCGCAAACGGCAAGCAAAACGGAGGCCAGAATGGCCTTGTACAAGGAATCAAATATCACACAGTTAAGTACTCTATGGGTACGAAAAAAAGTACGAAAAAAAACGTTTGCAATTCTCTTTGAATTACTGATGTGATATCGACCAGAACGATAAATAAGGCACGCCGGCACAAACGGCAAGCAAAACGGAGGCCAGAATGGCCTTGTACAAGAATCAAAAATCACACAGTTAAGTACTCTATGGGTACGAAAAAAAGTACGTTTTGTAATTCTCTTTGAAGTACTGATGTGATATCGACCAGAACGATAAATAAGGCACGCCGGTGCAAACGGCAAGAAAAACGGAGGCCAGAATGGCCTTGTACAAGGAATCAAAAATCACACAGTTAAGTACTCTATGGGTACGAAAAAAGGTAAAAAAAATGTTTGTAATTCTCTTTGAAATCTTGATGTGATATCGACCAGAGCGATAAATAAGGCGCGCCGTACAAACGGCAAGAAAAACGGAGGCCAGAATGGCCTTGTACAAGGAATCAAAAATCACACAGTTAAGTACTCTATGGGTACGAAAAAAAATGTTTGTAATTCTCTTTGAAGTACTGATGTGATATCGACCAGAACGATAAATAAGGCACGCCGGCGCAAACGGCAAGCAAAACGGAGGCCAGAATGGCCTTGTACAAGGAATCAAATATCACACAGTTAAGTACTCTATGGGTACGAAAAAAAGTACGAAAAAAAACGTTTGTAATTCTCTTTGAAGTACTGATGTGATATCGACCAGAACGATAAATAAGGCACGCCGGCAAACGGCAAGAAAAACGGAGGCAGAATGGCCTTGTACAAGGAATCAAATATCACACAGTTAGGTAGTGATATGAAAACTAAGGATCTAGATTTAAGTGTTCATACAAAATAAGCTAGTAATCATGTTTTATGAAGAGAAAACAAGAAGAAATGAAAACTTACTAGAACAAATGGATTTTAGAACGAAAATGAAAGGATAGGAGCAGCTTAGATCCACCCTCGGAGTCGCACTTCGGGTTTCTCCAAGTTCGAGAATATCGCACAAAGGTCGCTCACACCTTTGATATATTCTCGAGTTAACCCTTCACCCAGTCGCAAGGAAAAGTTTTAACTATGTTTGTTTCAATCACTGAAACTTAAAATATATAATATTTTCACTCAAATATAACTTAGTTTATACAAGGTAAGTTACAATCCTTATATAGAACTAGAAATAAAAGCTACTCCCAAATTTAGCAATGTGGGACAAAAGTAGTTATACTTTGGAATTTGGGAGCTAAATCATCTAAAATCGATGTGGGAGGATTAAGCCACGTCCAAGGCATGTCTAGGACAAGTCTTGGACATGTCTTGGGTGCAAACTTGGACAAGGTCTATTTTTAGTAAGGAAAGTTTCCAAAATTTAAGGTGAAAAAGGTATCGGGTTTTTGAAGGGTCAAAAGGGTAGATTATTGTAGGTTAGGGCCTAGGATACCTTTAAAGTGTAAGGAACTTGGGAAGAAGTTTTAGTTTCCCAAAATGGAAAGCCGAAGGTCGGGTTTGACAAAACCGCCATTTTGGGAAGGGTTGTTCAAAAATTGGTCAAAACTCCCAAAAATGCCCCTACCCCTTATTACATGTCAAAACAAAACGAAAATAAAGTTTATTACAAGTTATTCATCGAAATAATATATAAGTCTTCAATCTTCTTCGTGTCATTCCCTCCCGGCTGAAAAGGATTCGTCCTCGAATCAACAAAATGTCGTTTGAGTCCTCCGCCGCAAGTATGACATCATAAAACACCTCCAGTCTCCTCGTAAGTATGCCAGGGTCAAAACAAACACGAACAAGTGCACGAGGTCGTGCCTCACTAATCCGCACCAAAGATGTTGGAGGAAATGTACGAGGTTGGGAACTCGTATGAACCTTTGCAAGAATCAAAAATTTTTGTGTAGGCAAAATCGTCCTACATATGTGCTTTATAGCACCCTCCAAACACACGTCCTCCAGAGAAGTATCCGTACATGAATTCTGCAAAACGTGAACATGCTCAACAATACCAAGATTAGTCATAGAATGTACGTGAGCAACATCAATCGTATTATGTACATGATTCTCCACACAAACGTCAGAATTACCCAAATCTTGGATATCCGTATCCGAACCCAATGCAATGTCAACAATAATCTCATCCGGCGTGGTAACCACATCATGCAAAGAAGTATCAACAATACTATCAGAAAAGCATGGCAAAGTAGATTCACCAACAAGTCCATTGACTATAGCATCATCAACGATAACCGAATCAGCCACGGTGTTGGCCTCAAACTGAACAGGAGTATCATAGACGACCTCAGTAGAAGGTTGAGGAACAACACAATCATTAGGCATATATTTTGGTGCCTTGCCACGTATAGCTTCTTCGCGGGTGATACCATACTTTTGAAAGAAAAGCTCATCCGCAGCCTTCCACTTTGCCTCAAGTGCTTTCCTCCGCTCCACACGTTCTAATTCCTGCTTTTCTCGTTTTGCCTCAAAATCAAGTAGTCCCCTATCAACCCAACGACCACCAACCCTTTTATCACGACCACGAACAGCACCAAGAGTACCAATTCCACGTTGAGTAATGTGAGATGTTAACTTCGCAATTTGCGCACTCAAATGCGTATGAAAATGGTCAATACGATGAGAAAAACTGTCATTGAATGATTGAATGTCTAGACGCCAAGGAGAATCTTTTTTGTACACTCGAGCCATCGTCAAAGACCTCACAATCCACTCGTGTTTCACTCTCCCTCAATAACTCACGAAAGGTGATGTCCAACCGTCGAAACAAATCAAAGTTGAGCAAATTCGGACAATTCCACAAAAGAAAGAACTAGGGTTTATAATTTCTGGAACAGGAACACGAAATGGTAGAAATTTTCACGACCAAACGGTATGGAATTTGAAAAGACTCAAAGAACGAAACTTGTAGTCCATTAATATTTCTTCAAGACTGTGAAGTTTCAGGAAAATTGAACATGGATAGCCACGTCAAAATAAATTCGTAAACAGATGACTACACAGACAGATTTTCGGACAGAAATAGATTAGCATGTTACGGAGACATTTGGGAAGAATTGGTCGATAATTTGGATAAACACAAAGGACGAAAGTTGTAGAACAGACAATTTCCTATAAGTTCAGAAAAAAATTCACGCATTTCCGACTACTACAACTCAGGAAAAACGAATTATTTCACAACGGTTCCAGAAAAACGCACAGGATATTTCTGGGCAGATTTGACCAAGCTAAACTCCGAATTTGGCAAAGTCAAAAAGAGACAAAACATACATAAATAAACGATCTATCAACTGGTAAAATTTGATAAATTTACGACGTGTTTTGAATATGAAACGACTTGAACAAATACGGAATTCGGATTGGACAGATTCAAAGAAAATGATGTGAACAAGGATGAACAAGAAATTCACTAGATGAACACCTAAATCTCAAATCTCTGATACCAAATGATATGAAAACTAAGGATCTAGATTTAAGTGTTCATACAAAATAAGCTAGTAATCATGTTTTATGAAGAGAAAACAAGAAGAAATGAAAACTTACTAGAACAAATGGATTTTAGAACGAAAATGAAAGGATAGGAGCAGCTTAGATCCACCCTCGGAGTCGCACTTCGGGTTTCTCCAAGTTCGAGAATATCGCACAAAGGTCGCTCACACCTTTGATATATTCTCGAGTTAACCCTTCACCCAGTCGCAAGGAAAAGTTTTAACTGTTTGTTTCAATCACTGAAACTTGAAATATATAATATTTTCACTCAAATATGACTTTAGTTTATACAAGGTAAGTTACAATCCTTATATAGAACTCAAAATAACTAGCTACTCCCAAACTAGCAATGTGGGACAAAAATACTTATAGTTTGGAGTTTGGGAGTTGGAATCATGCTAAAACCGATGTGGGAGACTTAAGCCACGTCCAAGGCATGTCTAGGACAAGTCTTGGACATGTCTTGGGTGCAAACTTGGACAAGGTCTATTTTTAGTAGGGAAAGTTTCCAAAATTTAAGGTGAAAAAGGTATCGGGTTTTTGAAGGGTAAAAAGGGTAGATTATTGTAGGGTAGGGCCTCAAATACCTTTAAGGTATAGGGTACTTGGGAATGGAGGGTTTAGTTTCCCAAAATGGAAAGCATTCACGCATTTCCGACCACTACAACTCCGGAAAAACGAATTATTTCACAACGGTTCCAGAAAAACGCACAGGATATTGCTGGGCAGATTTGACCAAGCTAAACTCCGAATTTGGCAAAGTCAAAAAGAGACAAAATATACATAAATAAACGATCTATCAACTGGTAAAATTTGATAAATTTACGACGTGTTTTGAATATGAAACGACTTGAACAAATACGGAATTCGGATTGGACAGATTCAAAGAAAATGATGTGAACAAGGATGAACAAGAAATTCACTAGATGAACACCTAAATCCCAAATCTCTGATACCAAATGATATGAAAACTAAGGATCTAGATTTAAGTGTTCTTGCTAATTAAGCTAATAACACGTTTTATTGAAAAGAAAACAAGAAGGAAAATCGAAATACTTACTAGATTAGGATAATAAGAACGAAAATGAAGAACAAAGATAGGAGCAAGCTTAGATCCACCCTCGGAATCGCACTTCGGGTTTCTCCAAGTTTGAGAATGTCGCACAAAGGTTGCTCACACCTTTGATATATTCTCGAGTTAACCCTTCACCCAGTCGCAAGGAAAAGTTTTAACTGTTTGTTTCAATCACTGAAACTTAAAATATATAATATTTTCACTCAAATATAACTTGAGTTTATACAAGGTAAGTTACAATCCTTATATAGAACTCAAAATAACTAGCTACTCCCAAACTAGCAATGTGGGACAAAAATACTTATAGTTTGGAGTTTGGGAGTTGGAAACATGCTAAAACCGATGTGGGAGACTTAAGCCACGTCCAAGGCATGTCTAGGACAAGTCTTGGACATGTCTTGGGTGCAAACTTGGACAAGGTCTATTTTTAGTAGGGAAAGTTTCCAAAATTTAAGGTGAAAAAGGTATCGGGTTTTTGAAGGGTAAAAAGGGTAGATTATTGTAGGATAGGGCCTAGGATACCTTTAAGGTATAGGGTACTTGGGAATGGAGGGTTTAGTTTCCCAAAATGGAAAGCCGAAGGTCGGGTTTGGCAAAACTGCCATTTTGGGAAGGGTTATGCAAAATTTGGTCAAAACTCCCAAAAATACCCCTACCCCTTATTACATGTCAAAACAAAAAAAAATAAAGTTTATTACAAGTTATTCATCGAAATAATATATAAGTCTTCAATCTTCTTCGTGTCAGGTCGATATCACATCAGCACTTCAAAGAGAATTACAAACGTTTTATTTCGTACTTTTTTTCGTACCTATAGACTACCTAACTGTGTGATATTTGATTCCTTGTACAAGGCCATTCTGCCTCCGTTTTTCTTGCCGTTTGCGCCGGCGTGCCTTATTTATCGTTCTGGTCGATATCACATCAGTACTTCAAAGAGAATTACAAACGTTTTTTTCAGTTTTTTTTTTCGTACCCATAGAGTACTTAACTGTGGATTTTGATTCTTGTACAAGGCCATTCTGGCCTCCGTTTTGCTTGCCGTTTGCGCCGGCGTGCCTTATTTATCGTTCGTCGATATCACATCAAGACTTCAAAGAGAATTACAAACGTTTTTTCATACTTTTTTTCGTACCCATAGAGTACTTAACTGTGTGATTTTTGATTCCTTGTACAAGGCCATTCTGGCCTCCGTTTTGCTTGCCGTTTGCGCCGGCGTGCCTTATTTATCGTTCTGGTCGATATCACATCAGTACTTCAAAGAGAATTACAAACATTTTTTTCGTACTTTTTTTCGTACCCATAGAGTACTTAACTGTGTGATTTTTGATTCCTTGTACAAGGCCATTCTGGCCTCCGTTTTGCTTGCCGTTTGTGCCGGCGTGCCTTATTTATCGTTCTGGTCGATATCACATCAGTAATTCAAAGAGAATTACAACATTTTTTTTCGTACTTTTTTTCGTACCCATAGAGTACTTAACTGTGGATTTTTGATTCTTGTACAAGGCCATTCTGCCTCCGCTTTGCTTTGCCGCTTATGCCGGCGTTTTATTTATCGCTCGTCGATATCACATCAAGATTTCAAAGAGAATTACAAACGTTTTTTTCAGATTTTTTTTTCGTACCCATAGAGTACTTAACTGTGTGATTTTTGATTCTTGTACAAGGCCATTCGCCTCCGCTTTTCTTGCCGCTTGTGCCGGGCGTCTTTATTTATCGCTCGTCGATATCACATCAAGATTTCAAAGAGAATTACAATGTTTTTTTCACTCCATAGAGTACTTAACTGTGTGATTTTTGATTCCTTGTACAAGGCCATTCTGCCTCCGCTTTGCTTGCCGCTTGTGCCGGCGTGCCTTTATTTATCGCTCGTCGATATCACATCAAGATTTCAAAGAGAATTACAAACGTTTTTTTGTACTTTTTTTCGTACCCATAGAGTACTTAACTGTGTGATTTTTGATTCCTTGTACAAGGCCATTCGCCTCCGCTTTTGCTTGCCGTTTGCGCCGGCGTCTTTATTTATCGTTCGTCGATATCACATCAAGATTTCAAAGAGAATTACAAACGTTTTTTCAGCTTTTTTTCGACCCATAGAGTACTTAACTGTGTGATTTTTGATTCTTGTACAAGGCCATTCGCCTCCGCTTTGCTTGCCGCTTACGGCGTTTTATTTATCGCTCTGTCGATATCACATCAATACTTCAAAGAGAATTACAAACGTTGCTCTTTTTTCGTACCCATAAGTACTTAACTGTGTGATTTTTGATTCCTTGTACAAGGCCATTCGCCTCCGTTTTGCTTGCCGTTTGCGCCGGCGTGCCTTATTTATCGTTCTGGTCGATATCACATCACTACTTCAAAGAGAATTACAAATGTTTTTTTTCGTATTTTTTTCGTACCCATAGAGTACTTAACTGTGTGATTTTTGATTCCTTGTACAAGGCCATTCCGGCCTCCGTTTTGCTTGCCGTTTGCGCCGGCGTGCCTTATTTATCGTTCTGGTCGATAACACATCAGTCCTTCAATGAGAATTACAAAAGTTTTTTTTCGTACTTTGTTTCGTACCCATAGAGTACTTAACTGTGTGATTTTTGATTCCTTGTACAAGGCCATTCTGGCCTCCGTTTTGCTTGCCGTTTGCGCCGGCGTGCCTTATTTATCGTTCTGGTCGATATCACATCAGTACTTCAAAGAGAATTACAAACGTTTTTTTCGTACTTTTTTTTATTACCCATAGAGTACTTAACTGTGTGATTTTTGATTCCTTGTACAAGGCCATTCTGGCCTCCGTTTTGCTTGCCGTTTGTGCCGGCGTGCCTTATTTATCGTTCTGGTCGATATCACATCAGTAATTCAAAGAGAATTGCAAACGTTTTTTTTCGTACTTTTTTTCGTACCCATAGAGTACTTAACTGTGTGATATTTGATTCTTGTACAAGGCCATTCTGCCTCCGCTTTGCTTGCCGCTTATGCCGGGCGCGTTTTATTTATCGCTCTCGTCGATATCACATCAAGATTTCAAAGAGAATTACAAACTTTTCATACTTTTTTCGCACTATAGAGTACTTAATCTGGTGATTTTTGATTCTTGTACAAGGCCATTCGCCTCCGCTTTGCTTGCCGCTTGTGCCGGGCGCGTTTTATTTATCGCTCGTCGATATCACATCAAGATTTCAAAGAGAATTACAAACGTTTTTTCAGATTTTTTCGCACTCCATAGAGTACTTAACTGCGTGATTTTTGATTCTTGTACAAGGCCATTCGCCTCCGCTTTGCTTTGCCGCTTATGCCGGCGTCTTTATTTATCGCTCGTCGATATCACATCAAGATTTCAAAGAGAATTACAAACGTTTTTCAGACTTTTTTCGGAACCATAGAGTACTTAACTGTGTGATTTTTGATTCCTTGTACAAGGCCATTCTGGCCTCCGTTTTGCTTGCCGTTTGCGCCGGCGTGCCTTATTTATCGTTCTGGTCGATATCACATCAGTACTTCAAAGAGAATTACAAACTTTTTTCGTACTTTTTTTCGTACCCATAGAGTACCTAACTGTGTGATTTTTGATTCCTTGTACAAGGCCATTCTGGCCTCCGTTTTGCTTGCCGTTTGCGCCGGCGTGCCTTATTTATCGTTCTGGTCGATATCACATCAGTACTTCAAAGAGAATTACAAACGTTTTTTTTCTTCTTTTTTTCGTACCCATAAGTACTTAACTGTGTGATTTTTGATTCCTTGTACAAGGCCATTCTGGCCTCCGTTTTGCTTGCCGTTTGCGCCGGCGTGCCTTATTTATCGTTCTGGTCGATATCACATCACTACTTCAAAGAGAATTACAAATGTTTTTTTTTCGTACTTTTTTTCGTAACCATAGAGTACTTCACTATGTGATTTTTGATTCCTTGTACAAGGCCATTCTGGCCTCCGTTTTTCTTGCCGTTTGCGCCGGCGTGCCTTATTTATCGTTCTGGTCGATATCACATCAGTACTCCAAAGAGAATTACAAACGTTTTTTTTGTACTCTTTTTCATACCCATAGAGTACTTAACGGAGTGATTTTTGATTCCTTGTACAAGGCCATTCTGGCCTCCGTTTTGCTTTCCGTTTGCGCCAGCGTACCTTATTTATCGTTCTGGTCGATACCACATCAGTACATCAAATAGAATTACAAAGGTTTTTTCGTACTTTTTTTCGTACCCATTGAGTACCTAACTGTGTGATTTTTGATTCCTTGTACAAGGCCATTCTGGCCTCTGTTTTCCTTGCAGTTTGCGCCGGCGTGCCTTATTTATCGTTCTGGTCGATATCACATCAGTACTTCAAAGAGAATTACAAACGTTTTTTCCGTACTTTTTTTCGTACCCATAGAGTACTTAACTGTGTGATTTTTGATTCCTTGTACAAGGCCATTCTGGCCTCCGTTTTGCTTGCCGTTTGCGCCGGCGTGCCTTATTTATCGTTCTGGTCGATATCACATCAGTACTTCAAAGAGAATTACAAACGTTTTTTTTCGTACTTTTTTTCGGAACCATTGTTGCGGAGATTTTGCATCATTAAAACAAAAGAAAATTTATAACCCTAACCTATATGCAAAACTAACTCCTAACCGACCAAAACATCGGGTTGTTGCTAGTAAAGCGTAATGAGTAAGGGGTCGATCCACAGGGAAAAGGTATGTTCAATCTAATCTTATTAATCCTACCAATTGCTACTCTAAAAACGAAAAGCAAAAACATAAAAACATAAAAACATAAAGAACAATCAAAATAAATCTAACCTAGGAAACAAAATAAACAATCTAAACTAAGGGACATGGAAACAACCAATATACAAACCTATGTGATCTCAATCCTAGTTCAATTCATGATTTTAATTCAAGTTGTGGTTTCACCTTTTCACGAGACATAAACCCCTAATCCCTTAGCGAATCTATTCTCAAGCTATGGATTCCTAATTCCTTAGTGAATCCAATTTATCAATCTCTACTCTCTCGTAAGTTGAAACCGATTTCCATACAACACTCGGTGTAGATTCAGGTTAACTCTCGTATTTTAGAATCTAACAACCTAGATGATTAATCGATTAACTTGTCATCATTAACGATTAAAGATCCTATCTTTCTATGGTGATCTAACGTTTATGCAACTTCCGTATTATAAACATCAATCGTGAACTAATTCCTCAATTTATTCACGTAGCCATACAAACCACATAGAAAAATACAAAAAGAACTAAGATCATGAATAAAAACTGGAATTAAATAAATCAAGAAGAACTCACATAGTCTCATACATTGAAGGATCCAAGAACGAAAACGAAAAGCATCTAAACTACTCCTAATCTAACCTCGGTTCACCCGAGCACAAGGCTCGGGTGACCGGCCTTCAACTCCTCAAAGTGCGGCTGCTCTCTTGTGTTTGATGTGTATGAAAATCGGAATGAATTAGGGTTTGGGGCTGCTGTGCTTTAAATAGAAAACCGAGGCGGTTGCTACAGTAACCTAAGTCGGTTTCAGCAAAAACGGCGGTGGACGGCCGTCTGAATATGTGGACGCCCGTCCACTTTCTCGAACGGGGGTTGGACGCTCGTTTGAACAGCGTCTGAACTCTCTGTATGTGAATTACGATTCTGGACGCTGGTTTAGATTTTCAAACGCCAGTTCTGATCTGGACGCTCGTCCACCTTATTTGGACGCCAGTACACTGACGAAATCTTGATATTTCCATCTTTATCTTCATTGATTTCTTTCCTTATCTCTTTTATTCTTCCATATCTTTGATTGATCCTCTCTCATCTCGAAATTAGCTCTTTAGGATCATCTTTTCCATCATCAATGAGTATCTACACAAGGATCAAAACATACCAAAGTGTAACATATTTCCAAAATAATATAAAATCATAATTTAAGCACATAATTCGTTACGTTTTCATATTTAACTATTAAAAACATCATTTACTCAATATTTACATATATAGCTCAAAATCTATGAAAATCATACGAATATAGGGGAAATTGATATAGAAAATATATGTAAAAATCACTATAAATTAGCCCTTAACAACCATAGAGTACCTAACTGTGTGATATTTGATTACTTGTACAAGGCCATTCTGGCCACCGTTTTGCTTGCCGTTTGCGCAGGCGTGCCTTATTTATCGTTCTAGTCGATATCACATCAGTACTTCAAAGAGAATTACAAACGTTTTTTTTCGTACTTTTTTTCGTACCCATAGAGTACTTAACTGTGTGATTTTTGATTCCTTGTACAAGGGCATTCTGGCCTCCGTTTTTCTTGCCGTTTCGCCGGCGTGCCTTATTTATCGTTCGGTCGATATCACATCAGTACTTCAAAGAGAATTGCAATGTTTTTTTCGTACTCCATAGAGTACTTAACTGTGTGATTTTTGATTCCTTGTACAAGGCCATTCTCCTCCGCTTTTGCTTGCCGTTTGCACCGGCGTGCCTTATTTATCGTTCCGGTCGATAACACATCAGAACTTCAATGAGAATTACAAACGTTTTTTTTCGTACATTGTTTCGTACCCATAAAGTACTTAACTGTGTGATTTTTGATTCCTTGTACAAGGCCATTCTTACCTCCGTTTTGCTTGCCGTTTGCGCCGGCGTACTTTATTTATCGTTCTGGTCGATACCACATCAGTACTTCAAATAGAATTACAAACGTTTTTTTTCGTACTTTTTTTCGTACCCATAGAGTACCTAACTATGTGATATTTGATTCCTTGTACAAGGCCATTCTGGCCTCCGTTTTGCTTGCCGTTTGCGCCGGCGTGCCTTATTTATCGTTCTGGTCGATATCACATCAGTACTTCAAAGAGAATTACAAACGTTTTTTTTGTACTTTTTTTCGTACCCATAGAGTACTTAACTGTGTGATTTTTTATTCCTTGTAAAAGGCCATTCTGGCCTCCGTTTTTCTTACCATTTGTGCCGGCGTGCCTTATTTATCGTTCTGGTCGATATCACATCAGTACTTCAAAGAGAATTACAAATGTTTTTTTCCGTACCCATAGAGTACTTAACTGTGTGATTTTTGATTCCTTGTACAAGGCCATTCTGGCCTCCGTTTTGCTTGCCGTTTGCGCCGGCGTGCCTTATTTATCGTTCTGGTCGATATCACATCAGTACTTCAAAGAGAATTACAAACGTTTTTTTTGGACTCTTTTTCATACCAATAGAGTACTTAACGGTGTGATTTTTGATTCCTTGTACAAGGCCATTCTGGCCTCCGTTTTGCTTTCCGTTTTCGCCGGCGTGCCTTATATATCGTTCTGGTCGATAACACATCAGTACTTCAATGAGAATTACAAACGTTTTTTTTCGTACTTTGTTTCGTACCCATAGAGTACTTAACTGTGTGATTTTTGATTCCTTGTACAAGGCCATTCGACCTCCGTTTTGCTTGCGTTTGTGCCGGCGTTTATTTATCGCTCGTCGATACCCATCAAGACTTCAAAGAGAATTACAAACGTTTTTTTCAGATTTTTTATTACCCATAGAGTACTTAACTGTGTGATTTTTGATTCCTTGTACAAGGCCATTCAGGCCTCCGTTTTGCTTGCCGTTTGCGCCGGCGTGCCTTATTTATCGTTCTGGTCGATACCACATCAGTACTTCAATGAGAATTACTAACGTTTTTTTTCGTACTTTTTTTATTACCCATAGAGTACTTAACTGTGTGATTTTTGATTCCTTGTACAAGGCCATTCTGGCCTCCGTTTTGCTTGCCGTTTGTGCCGGCGTGCCTTATTTATCGTTCTGGTCGATATCACATCAGTACTTCAAAGAGAATTACAAACGTTTTTTTTCTTACCCATAGAGTACCTAACTGTGTGATTTTTGATTCCTTGTACAAGGCCATTCTGGCCTCCGTTTTGCTTGCCGTTTGCGCCGGCGTGCCTTATTTATCGTTCTGGTCGATATCACATCAGTACTTCAAAGAGAATTACAAACGTTTTTTTCGTACTTTTTTCGTACCCATAGAGTACCTAACTGTGTGATATTTGATTCCTTGTACAAGGCCATTCTGGCCTCCGTTTTGCTTGCCGTTTGCGCCGGCGTGCCTTATTTATCGTTCTGGTCGATATCACATCAGTACTTCAAAGAGAATTACAAACGTTTTTTTTCGTACTTTTTTTCGTACCCATAGAGTACTTAACTGTGTGATTTTTGATTCCTTGTACAAGGCCATTCTGGCCTCCGTTTTGCTTGCCGTTTGCGCCGGCGTGCCTTATTTATCGTTCTGGTCGATATCACATCAGTACTTCAAAGAGAATTACAAACGTTTTTTTCGTACTTTTTTTCGTACCCATAGAGTACTTAACTGTGTGATTTTTGATTCCTTGTACAAGGCCATTCTGGCCTCCGTTTTGCTTGCCGTTTGCGCCGGCGTGCCTTATTTATCGTTCTGGTCGATATCACATCAGTACTTCAAAGAGAATTACAAACGTTTTTTTTCGTACTTTTTTTCGTACCCATAGAGTACTTAACTGTGTGATTTTTGATTCCTTGTACAAGGCCATTCTGGCCTCCGTTTTGCTTGCCGTTTGCGCCGGCGTGCCTTATTTATCGTTCTGGTCGATATCACATCAGTACTTCAAAGAGAATTACAAACGTTTTTTTTGTACTCTTTTTCATACCCATAGAGTACTTAACGGAGTGATTTTTGATTCCTTGTACAAGGCCATTCTGGCCTCCGTTTTGCTTTCCGTTTGCGCCAGCGTACCTTATTTATCGTTCTGGTCGATACCACATCAGTACTTCAAATAGAATTACAAAGGTTTTTTCGTACTTTTTTTCGTACCCATAGAGTACCTAACTGTGTGATTTTTGATTCCTTGTACAAGGCCATTCTGGCCTCCGTTTTGCTTGCAGTTTGCGCCGGCGTGCCTTATTTATCGTTCTGGTCGATACCACATCAGTACTTCAAAGAGAATTACAAACGTTTTTTTCGTACTTTTTTTATTACCCATAGAGTACTTAACTGTGTGATTTTTGATTCCTTGTACAAGGCCATTCTGGCCTCCGTTTTGCTTGCCGTTTGCGCCGGCGTGCCTTATTTATCGTTCTGGTCGATATCACATCAGTACTTCAAAGAGAATTACAAATGTTTTTTTTCGTACTTTTTTTCGAACCATAGAGTACTTAACTGTGTGATTTTTGATTCCTTGTACAAGGCCATTCTGGCCTCCGTTTTGCTTGCCGTTTGTGCCGGCGTGCCTTATTTATCGTTCTGGTCGATATCACATCAGTACTTCAAAGAGAATTACAAACGTTTCAGATTTTTTTCGTACCCATAGAGTACTTAATCGTGATTTTTGATTCCTTGTACAAGGCCATTCGCCTCCGCTTTTTCTTGCCGCTTGTGCCGGCGTTTTTATTTATCGCTCGTCGATATCACATCAAGATTTCAAAGAGAATTGCAAATGTTTTTTTCGTCCATAGAGTACTTTAATCGTGATTTTTGATTCCTTGTACAAGGCCATTCTGGCCTCCGCTTTGCTTGCCGTTTGCACCGGCGTGTCTTTATTTATCGCTCCGGTCGATAACACATCGAAACTTCAATGAGAATTACAAACATTTTTTCGACATTGTTTCGCACCCATAGAGTACTTAATCGTGTGATTTTTGATTCCTTGTACAAGGCCATTCTGACCTCCGCTTTTGCTTGCCGCTTATGCCGCGCATTTTATTTATCGCTCGTCGATACCACATCAAGATTTCAAATAGAATTACAAACGTTTTCAGATTTTTTTCGTACCCATAGAGTACCTAACTATGTGATATTTGATTCCTTGTACAAGGCCATTCGCCTCCGTTTTGCTTGCCGTTTGTGCCGGCGTGTCTTATTTATCGCTCGTCGATATCACATCAATATTTCAAAGAGAATTACAAACGTTTTTTGTACTTTTTTTCGTACCCATAGAGTACTTAACTGTGTGATTTTTGATTCCTTGTACAAGGCCATTCTGGCCTCCGTTTTGCTTGCCGTTTGCGCCGGCGTGCCTTATTTATCGTTCTGGTCGATATCACATCAGTACTTCAAAGAGAATTACAATGATTTTTTTTCGTACTTTTTTTCGTACCCATAGAGTACTTAACTGTGTGATTTTTGATTCCTTGTACAAGGCCATTCTGGCCTCCGTTTTGCTTGCCGTTTGCGCCGGCGTGCCTTATTTATCGTTCTGGTCGATATCACATCAGTACTTCAAAGAGAATTACAAACGTTTTTTTTGGACTCTTTTTCATACCAATAGAGTACTTAACGGTGTGATTTTTGATTCCTTGTACAAGGCCATTCTGGCCTCCGTTTTGCTTTCCGTTTTTGCCGCGTGCCTTATATATCGTTCGGTCGATAACACATCAAGACATCAATGAGAATTACAAACGTCAGATTTGGTTTCGACCCATAGAGTACTTAACTGGTGATTTTTGATTCCTTGTACAAGGCCATTCGACCTCCGCTTTTGCTTTGCGCTTATACGGCGCTTTATTTATCGCTCGTCGATAGCCATCAAGATTTCAAAGAGAATTACAAACGTTCAGACTTTTTTATTACCCATAGAGTACTTAACTGTGTGATTTTTGATTCCTTGTACAAGGCCATTCAGGCCTCCGTTTTGCTTGCCGTTTGCGCCGGCATGCCTTATTTATCGTTCTGGTCGATACCACATCAGTACTTCAATGATAATTACTAGCGTTTTTTTTGTACTTTTTTATTACCCATAGAGTACTTAACTGTGTGATTTTTGATTCCTTGTACAAGGCCATTCTGGCCTCCGTTTTGCTTGCCGTTTGTGCCGGCGTGCCTTATTTATCGTTCTGGTCGATATCACATCAGTACTTCAAAGAGAATTACAAACGTTTTTTTCTTACCTATAGAGTACCTAACTGTGTGATATTTGATTCCTTGTACAAGGCCATTCTGGCCACCGTTTTGCTTGCCGTTTGCGCCGGCGTGCCTTATTTAACGTTCTGGTCGATATCACATCAGTACTTCAAAGAGAATTACAAACGTTTTTTTCATATTTTTTTCGTACCCATAGAGTACTTAACTGTGTGATTTTTGATTCCTTGTACAAGGCCATTCTGGCCTCCGTTTTGCTTGCCGTTTGCGCCGGCGTGCCTTATTTATCGTTCTGGTCGATATCACATCAGTACTTCAAAGAGAATTACAATCGTTTTTTTCGTACTCTTTTTCGTACCCATAGAGTACTTAACGGTGTGATTTTTGATTCCTTGTACAAGGCCATTCTGGCCTCCGTTTTGCTTTCCGTTTTCGTCGGCGTGCCTTATTTATCGTTCTGGTCGATAACACACCAGTACTTCAATTTGAATTACAAACGTTTTTTTCGTACCCATAGAGTACTTAACTGTGTGATTTTTGATTCCTTGTACAAGGCCATTCTGGCCTCCGTTTTTCTTGCCGTTTGTGCCGGCGTGCCTTATTTATCGTTCTGGTCGATATCACATCAGTACTTCAAAGAGAATTGCAAATGTTTTTTTTCGTACCCATAGAGTACTTAACTGTGTGATTTTTGATTCCTTGTACAAGGCCATTCTGGCCTCCATTTTGCTTGTTCTTTGCGCCGGCGTGCCTTATTTATCGTTCTGGTCGATAACACATCAGAACATCAATGAGAATTACAAAAGTTTTTTTTCGTACATTGTTTCGTACCCATAGAGTACTTAACTGTGTGATTTTTGATTCCTTGTACAAGGCCATTATGACCTCCGTTTTGCTTGCCGTTTGCGCCGGCGTGCCTTATTTATCGTTCTGGTCGATATCACATCAGTACTTCAAAGAGAATTACAAACGTTTTTTTCATACTTTTTTTCGTACCCATAGAGTACTTAACTGTGTTTTTTATTCCTTGTAAAGGCCATTCTGGCCTCCGTTTTTCTTGCCGTTTGTGCCGGCGTGCCTTATTTATCGTTCTGGTCGATATCACATCAGTACTTCAAAGAGAATTACACATGTTCTTTTCCGTACCCATAGAGTACTTAACTGTGTGATTTTTGATTCCTTGTACAAGGCCATTCTGGCCTCCGTTTTGCTTGCCGTTTGCGCCGGCTTGCCTTATTTATCATTCTGGTCGATAACACATCAGTACTTCAATGAGAATTACAAACGTTTTTTTCGTACTTTGTTTCGTACCAATAGAGTACTTAACTGTGTGATTTTTGATTCCTTGTACAAGGCCATTCCGACTCCGTTTTGCTTGCGTTTACGCCGGCGTGCCTTATTTATCGTTCTGGTCGATACCACATCAGTACTTCAAAGAGAATTACAAACGTTTTTTTCGTACTTTTTTTCGTACCCATAGAGTACTTAACTGTGTGATTTTTGATTCCTTGTACAAGGCCATTATGACCTCCGTTTTGCTTGCCGTTCGGGCCGGCGTGCCTTATTTATCGTTCTCGTCGATACCACATCAATACTTCAAAGAGAATTACAAACGTTTTTTTTCGTACTTT